>JAPYZE010004465.1:0-10654 GCA_030522805.1 Leptomastidea abnormis
TAACCAAGTTAAATTCTGTAATAATCAGGCTGCATTTAATTAAGTTTAAATTACAAGCTCTTATATTTATTCAGAAACGTTTTTTTTTCGTGAGTTATTTAGCTATTCATATTTTACAAGTTAATTGCTTAATTATATTAAAAGTTAATTACTGAATTACCTTGCAATAAAATCTTAAATTTATTGTTACATTTATATGCATGAATATTAATATAAATTTTCAATATATCGAGAAATTAAAAATTTTTATTTTATTATATCATTAAGGTATTATAATATATAAAGCAGAAATACAATTACGTAAGACAAATAAATTGAAATTTTGAAAAAAAATCCTGAAATATTTTATGCAACTTTCCATAAAATATAATGAGTTTTATGAAAATTATTTAATTTCAACCAAATCATCATGACAAAGCCAGTACAATTTCAACATTCATGGCATTGTTTTGCAAATACCAAATGGATACAAAAACACTAGAAGCACATCACACTCCTCTTAATAATCATGGCATAATTAAAAGACAAAATATAATTAAACAGCCAAAAAAAAAATTAGTCAAAAAAAAAAAAAATCGCTGATGAAATTCCGTTAAAAATCGTTATCACCTCTAAAGCAGTATACGAGACGAAATAAAAAGAAAGGTAAAAGAAGAGAAAGGTGGATTCTGTATAACGAAGTTGGTTCGGAATAATACAGGCTCTGTATTACACTGCAGCTTCCGTGTGCAGAACGTGACTCGCACTATATTTAACGGATCCCTTTTCTTCTCCTCCTCCTTCTACCTCTTTTCTCTCTCTACTTCTCGTCCCACCACCAAAAACGCCCTTTCCGCTAGGAACGATTCGTGTTCAAGACATTTCGCGTGTGCAAACTCATTTAAAATTTCTACCAGCCCAGAGACCTAAAGGAAAAGCCTTGGCTATATACGAGAAGAAAGAGAGTAAAGAGGGGAGGGGGGTATATATAGGAAGCAAAAGAGAGAGAAAGCTGAGAGGGAAAACGAGCTTTCACCCGTGCACACCCTGCTCGAAATAATTTTAATAATATCGCTCGTTATAATTGTCGCTCTTTGCGAGAGCTCGCGTCGTTATAAAGGTTTTTATACTCTTTCGAGTACTTTATTTTTACTTTTTTTTTTATTATTTTAATTATCGAGAAATAGAGAGGGTGAAATGCTGTTGAACTGTGTTTGCTGTAGTAATGAATTGCGGTTTTTTTTTTTTTTGAGTATGTATATAATTTTTGTGCGGTTTGGAGAGATAAAATTGAAGGTGATGGTACGTTTGGTATTTGTGTCAGTTTTATATGTATACTTATTTATTCGGTAGTAAATATGTGTGTCATTTGCAGCTAGAGTAAAATTTTGGAATAAAAGAGGCTTTTTTAAGAATATTGTATTCGGTATATATGGGCTTTGGGTGGTATTAGTATGCTTGAATATTTTTTTGTTGGATAAATGGATTTTCTCAAACGTATAATTCTGTCAGGCATTTAAAGTGATGAAAGATTATTACATGTAATTTAAGTAAAATTGTATTTTTTTAAGAGGACGTATAATTTATAAGAGTTTATTTTTTAATAAAAATTTTACAATGTGTAGAATAAAAAAAAGAATATTAAAATTTTTTATCATTCGTTATACAACTTTTAATGGCAGCAGTAAAGTAAGTGACAACAAGTAGTAAAGGTCAGTATATGGTCATCCAAGCCCTTCAAAAAAAAAAAAAAAATTCTTTTTTACTAATTCAAAAACTTTTTTTGTTCACACTTCACACAATTCAAAGCTAATTGCAGCCATCATCTCGAGTGATTTCACACAAAATTATCAAACTTTTTAACCTTCGAAAAAAAAAAAGAAAAACTAGAAAAATAAAAATAAACTCACACAATTTAGAAGGCGTCCAAGCGTTATTCCTACAACCTATAGAAACGCACACAAGAGTATATAAGTATATACGAAGCTTCTTGGTACGCGTATAGAGTATAAGTGAGAAGGATGAGAGAGAGAGAGAATACAGCACAAAACGACGGAGCTCGTCGCGCGGTTATTCACGGAAAATATTTCACAAGTACAAGTGCTTTCTCTCTCTTTTTCTCTCTTTCTCTCGTATATGCTTGGCAGTAGTCAGGGTCCAGCGGAACAGCATTTTGGAGTTTTCCAACTTCCGCTCCTTGCTCTCTCTTGGCCCCTGTTTTCCAATGCGGTTATATAAAGTTCGGAGGGAGAGCTGCTACTCCCACCCCCCCCCCCCCTTTTACCCTCTTACTCTCCCTAGACACGCGTGCCCGACGCCCAAACTTTTTGAGTAACTCGAGAAGCTTGCGCTCGACGCTCTTTCGGACCCTCTCGTTTCTACCTCTTCTTTTTCTTCTTCGTTTTCTTTTCTACTTCTCTCTGCTACGTTCGTTTTTTTCCTTCTTTTTCTTTTTCTTTTTCATTGGACGTCAACTTTCTCGCTCTTTTAAACGAATTTTTCAACGCCCGCTAGCTAAAAAAAAAAAAGTCTACTTTGATTTCTCAGAGTTCAGATATATAAGATCGCAAATAACTTGCTTTAAATACTTTGCAGAAATTTTTTTCTTTCTTTTCTTTCTTTTTTCGTTAAATCGAATTCAATGAGCATAGAAGTTTTCTGACTTGTCGGATATACCTTGAAATCATAAAAATTCTCAAGCGTCATTAAAAGAGTGTAAATGATTTCATGAAAAATTGATGATGTTTCTAGATAGTTTTTAAGCTTAAATTTAATCTTTTTACTTTTTCAATTTTTAAAATGAAAAATAATTTTCTTTTTTTATTTTAAATTCTTTACCAGTCGTTGTTGATTTACCAAAAGTTTTCTTTTTTTATTTAAATTAATGAAATACGATAAGAGAAAATCCTTTTATGCTTTGTAATTCTAACATAAAATATAATGTATTCATGTTCATGCCTACAAAGTTTATAATTGGATATACTTACTTTACAACATTATCTGTACACGTACTTATTTAGTTCAAACAACTAAAACTTTCGTTGAATACGAACATTAAAGTTTTGTGAATTACTAAGAATTTCATTTTTCCTCTTTATTAAAAATAATATGTAAATATTTAACTAAAAACTCTTTAACATTTATTATGTTTTAATTTATCTTATGTAAAATTTGTATTTAAGTTTAACTGTTTAAAATATTCCTCAAAAAAGTATTTATCAATATCCAATTAACTACTAAAAAAATAATACACTTTACTATTCCTCCAATTCAAATTCCAACATTAAATTCTAAAAAAAAAGAAAATATAATCTCGAACCGCATATTATCACAAATTTTTAAATCGAATTATTTTCATCAGATTGACTCACCATCGACATACTCCAACATCTCAGAACATATATAAATATTCAATTCGATTTTTTCAAAACCCCCGCAGTGCGAATTACCATTATATTCGAATAGTGAAGAATCTTCTTCTATATAATATGCTCGGTCGGGTTGTAAACCGAATTACCGAATATATTCGGTGAGCATATAACCACCGATTCTATGGTTACTGCTTTTTTTTTACTCCTTCCAATACTACCGATATAACCCAGTTTTCTATAAGTACTGAAAAATAATTTGATACCTCGTGAAAAAAAGTTTCAAAAAAACATAAATGAAGAAGAGAGTACTTCAGATTATAGTAGTATGCGCGTTAAAAATGCACGTTATAACATTTGCGCGAAGGGAGAAATATATTCATAAGAAATCAAACTTATATCGGATTATCTACATACTACTCTGGTAGTTCGTGAAAAGTCTGAATATTCGTATATATACTTTAATATTCAACGTGCCTCGAAAATTTGTCTTTACAAAATCTTCTAAAAATATTCATCTAATTATTTTTTCTCAAATAGACTGTACAAATCATTTTAATATATTCAAACCCCTATTTCTTTTATCAATCCACATATTCCCAATCTTATAAACCTTAAAAGCTTTTAAAATTTTAAAAAATTACTCCCTATTTAAATATCAAATACGATCTAAGACGAATTTACTATACATACACGAACTACCAAAGCTATACATATAACCAAGCTTATACCAGCATCTAACCTCGTAATTTCCGTCATTAACGCGAGCACTTGCGGCCAAACCATCTCGACCACTTCTGCCGACTCGACCATTGTACTTTCGAATAGCAAAGAAGAGAAAGGGGAGTGGAGAGGGAGGATAAGAGACCGCTTAGTTTTTCCGATACCGCGCGCGAGCAATTTGAGCTTGCGGTGAACAGAGAACGAGATATTAAATGAACCGCAGCGGTAATCGGTCCCCCCCCCCTCCCCCCTGATTATTTCTCCTCTTCTTATTTCGTAGACCTTCTTTTCTTTTCTCTTTAGTTTCCTCCTCCTCCTCATTTTCTTTCTTTTTTCTTTTTTTTTTATTTCTACCTGGATTCAGCGAGTGTGGTCTCTGGAAGAATGCGACTTTAACGCGCAATTGACATTCGTAAGGATGTGGAGATTTGAGAGAGAATACAGTAAGGATATATAAGGACTCGATGAAGCGATTAATCGTTATTGATGCTCGATTTCACAAAATCTATTGCTTATACTGGTACTATTGATTGTTTTGAATGGACGACTTTTGTAATTGGACGATTTTTTATGCTTATCGACTTGTATATGTGCTTGTTATTTACAACGTAATTATTTAAAAAAAATTTTTATTATGTAAATTACTAAAAAAAATTTTTATTTTGTTTTTCGCCTATATTTTGCAAGTAAATTATTGTTAAAAATTATATTATTATAGCAAACTGAGAAAAAAAATTCATTCGCATAAAAATTTAAATAAAATTAATTAACTCATTAAGATTCATAAATTCTATCTAAACATCTAAAATTATACAACAGAATACAATAAAAAAAAATAAAAGAAACACACATCCCACTGTAAAAATTTTTAGTGCAAAAAAAAAATAAAAGAAGCATTAGATAACTCATAAGGTCATAAGCGATTACTCGCGATTAGATATCGCGACTGCACATCGCACATAACGTGCACAGTAGAAAAAGGCGCGGCATGGTCAGACTACATTTTCGCGACTAAGGCTAATGGTAATGGAAAGAAAGCAAGTAGAAAAGGGGAAGGAGTAAAGCAATATGTCTTTTTTGGTCGGGGGATGTAAATCTCTCGAATTCCCAGATTCGCCGTAAAACAAAAGAGCGCCTCGTCGTAAAAGCATTGTATTAAACGAAAGAAGACCAGGGCGCGAAAGAAGGTGATAGAGGGGTAAAGGGGAAGAGAGTAGAAAGCGAGCAGGGAATTGTCATGATAAAATAAAATCTTAATTCCCCGGCGGCAAGCTCAAGATTTAAGGCTCTTCTTCCATCCCCTGCCTCTGACCACCGCACACCTCTTATCCCTTCTCTTTTTGCTTCTTTCATTTATCCAACTTTTTATTATTTTTTTTTTTCTGAGCAACGCGAAGTGCGAGTTTTTCGCGAATCATACTTCTTTTCTTGATGTGCTTGACTGCTCGGATTCGTTGAATTTCAAAGAGCATTCTTTGTTTCTTTTTTTTTTTTTGTTCTCGTGTTGAAGTTGCTTTTGTCTGACTACGTGTTGTTTCGTTTAGAGTCCATTATGATAATAACGGCCCTTTGATTATTCATAAAGAGTTATTTCTTAAAGGCTTTCGATAAATGCGACTTAAGATGAGTCTTTTAACGCCACTGCTTTATCGTTTGAAGAGAAATATTTATTTTTAGAATTTAAAAGATTGAGAAAAAAATTTTTTTTTTTAATGTTGTAAAGAAAGATTTTAAATTTTTCATAATGTAAGTGGATTTGAAATATTGTGAAAGGAAAAGATTTGTGTACTTTTAAAATTTCTTTAAATAGTAGAGTATTTAAGAAATTAAAAATAAAGCAACGAGTTTAAACATTAATGTTATCAATTAAATTATAACACTAAATTGTCTAACAAAAATAAATTTAAAAAAAATCAAGTAACAAAATGTTGAATCAAATCAATCATTTTCTCTCTTATAATTGTTTTCCAGATAGTTCTTTGAAATAAAAACTAAATATAAAAATAAAAGAAGAAGTAAAATTATATGTTCTAGAAAGTTTTTAAATTTAAGTTATTAATGTTAACGTATTTCGCAAAATTCAGGTCGCTTTTACTTTCAATGGCACAGTACCTTATCACAAGCTTGGGGGCATAAGTAATTTTTAATCTTATTTACATTTTATCAGTCACGAAAGTGTTTTTGAGATTTTAGTTAAAACATTTTTTTTTTTAATAATCATATACAATTTCTGGTTACTCAGATGTTTTATATTCAAAATTGTTTGCTTGTAGTTCATTAAATTCTTACGTTCTTTTTAACAAAGAAAAATAATTATATGTGGATTACAAACTAAATTTAGAATTGATATTAAGCATTAAAACATGATTATACCAAACTTAAAAATGTTTATTTTCATAAGCTTATAAAATTGAAATGTATAACTAAACATATTTTAGTACAATAATTAAAAAGAATTTAAAGTTATAATTTTTTTTTATACTTTTACAACCTAAATATCTTCTTACAATCCTACTATAAACAAAAAATATATTTTTTTACTTATTTTTCTCTATCATAACAAGATAAACATGTGCTCTCTTTTTGTCCTTGTTACATACCACAATATTGAACAATAGTTAATTATTCAATATGTATTACTTTCTATCTCATTGTTCATATGCATAAATATAAGCATAAAAAAACAATCGTACTAGATATTTTATACTTTATCGTTTAATTAATTTTCATTTTTTTAAAAGAATTTTTAAATCGACGTTTTAAACTTGCTATTGTAATTTACGATATAAATCAATATATCAAAGATAAATCTCTTATAAACGTTCGTGTTCAAGAAGCAGAACACTCTTTAAAACAAAAATTTAAGAAACGTATTTTTTTTCTACAATAATGTCTTTAAAAACTATTTACTTAATTGCTTTTTTAGTTTTAATTGAATTTTTTATTAAAATAGAAGGTAAGACATATTTTATTAATTATTTAAAATTTTAAAATATTCTTTTATCTTTACAATTAAGCCTTTATAATACAATTTAAAATCAACACATTAAAAAATGAAGTAAAAGTTGAACATATTTTTACCTATGCCCAATAGCTTTATACTTTATTTAATTTAAAAATATTATGTATATTAATAAGAAAATTTAAAACATTCCTGATATTGTAGGATAATAAACATTATATGATAATGTTTTATTATTCACTCAATCTTATAATTTTAGGTAACGATAAAAATAAAAATACACCAACTCAAAACACAGCAGTAGCTGCAAAATTTCTTTCATTTGAGCAACTTATATATGAAACCCTTGGGAATATAAGATATGTACTTACGCATTGGGATGATATATCTCCTGACGATCAATTTAATATAATGACTTATCATCGAAGGTTCAAAATTAACTCGGATAAAATAGGCCCACAACCATTACCAATTCCTTTAATTATAGAAAATGAAAATATACTTCGTCCATCAATAGAGTCATTAAATAATTGTATGAAACCTATTATAACATTTCATAAAGCAAGCTTAGACTCACGAGATCATATCACACGCGAACTCTCACAATTGGCAATAGCTACACAACAAGTGATGGACAATGAAGCAATTATACAGCAGCGTTGGAACGAAATACCTGATACAATGAAAATAAGAATAGCACATGGACATCAACAAGTAGCCAGTATTCTTGCGAAAATCGATAGACAATCTCAAAGGGGACCAATAACACTTCTTGATATTATACAAAATCGAAGTAAATACTTGCTTCCTTTACAGAATCTAGCAATTTATTATAAAGGGGCTATTGAATATTTAGAAAAACAACGTCCACAAGGACATTTATCACCAGGTCGAGTTGAAAATCCGACGCAACAAAATCAAGGACAAATGGGAATAGGAGGACAACAACAACAACAACCACAATTGGGTATAGGAGGACAAAAAAGATTAAATCAAGAACAAGGAGGATCGGGAATTAAAAAAAAAACAACTGGATGAAAAAGATTTTAAAAAATATTAAATTATCTAATTATGCACATAAAAATTAGATTAGTATTCCAATAAAACTTACATTCTAAAATATAAAAATTAATTTTCATTTCTTAATAAATTAACATTAAAATAATGAATCATGATTAGATTTGTAGATGAGGAGACATTTAAATTGATATTAGTGTACAAATATCTATTATTTTTATTTCTGTTTATTTAGTCCTAATTTTACATGGTTGACGAATAAATAAATCTTAATCTTGTCGACTATTTATCAATTATTAAACGATTCTCTTAAATTGAAAAAAATTTTTTTTAATTTTATTAATTATGTGATTGTTCAGATGTTTTACTTTTTACTTTGGTAGTTTATGAATATGAACTTTTAGCTTATTACATTTAATTTTTTTTTTTTTTTTGTAAAAGACAAAATGAATTTTACAGACTTGTTGATTTAATTTTATACGTCTATACATCGAGACATCAGTGATAAATTTTATCGTCTTCAATTCAAGTAATACACTAAATAAGTAACCAATTCTGATGCCTGTTAAATTTTTTGTTAAAAAAATGTCTGTGATTTAAGTTTTTATAATACTTGAGATGAATAACCTATATTCGTACAATTGATAAACAGTACTCAGCTTAAAACTAAACGATTTAACAATTGTCTACTCTAAATTTAGTAATATTATGTCCCTAAAAACAGTTTTCTTGATCTTTATCTTGATTTTAATCAAATTTTCCATTGGAATAAAAGGTATGAAATAAAATTATATAAAGCTAATCATATTTTTGTTGCTATGAAAATTGTAAAAAATTTAACTTGAAAATTTTATGTATAATTATTTCCAATAATCACTTTTTTAATTTGCTATTGGCAGAATATAAATGATGATAAAAAGAAATTGTATAAATACTGCAAGTTGATAGGTTAACAATAATTTAAATGTAAAATTGTAGGTAACGATGAAAATAAAAATAAACCAACAAAAAATACAGCAACTATTGTAACAAACATTATTTCACTTGATCAACTCATACTAGAAACACTTCAAAGATTTAGATATGTAATTGCATATTGGGAAGATCTATTGCCTTTTGAAAAAAATAATGTAAAAGGATATCATGGATTCTTAAAATATAATGCAGATAGAATAAGTCCACCACCTTTAACAGCAGAACAAATTTTAGCTAATGAAAATATATTACGCCTACCGTTGGAGTTGTTAAATAATTATTTAAAAACTTTAGTGACGAATCATCAACAAGCAGAGCAAATCAATCGTGAAATCTCGAGGTTAGCAATGGTTGCAAGGCAATTGGTGGAGTATGAAAAACATGTACTGCAACGTTGGCATGAGATACCTGATGCAATGAAAATTGGCATAAAAAATATTCAACAGCAAACAATAGATTTTATTTCAAGAATTGGTGGACGAACTAGAAGCGGACCTTTTACGTACCGAGAAATTATACAAAATCGAAATATATATATTGACCCTATGCTAACACTAGGAGTTCACTATGATAAAGTGTTGAAATATCTGGAAAATCGAGGACAATTAGCAAATCAAGGACCACAAAATCAAGGACAAATAAGACAAGTAGGACAGGGACAATTGGGATCAGATAGGTTAGGACAATTAAGGTTAGAAGGGCAACAACAATTGGGATCAGGTGGTCAAAAAAGGCCGATTCAAGAACCAGAAGGACCAGTTATAATAAAAAAACCGAAAAGACCTTATTGATTTTGAAGATGATTGAAATAGCCAATAATGTAGCTTAAAATTAAGCACTTTAACATGTAAAAATAAAAATCTGTTCAATTATTATTAACTTTTAAATCAATATTAAAAGTTTAGTAAAGAACATTTATAAATAATTGAATAACAAAAAAGTATTTATTTAATAACTTAATAATTTATTTTATAGAAAACAACATTAATATTATTCTTGTGTTCAGGACATTTTGATTTTAAATCTAATGCCAAAACGGGATAAAAATCCCTTGATCATTAAACCTATTCTTCTACTGTTTCATAAAAAATAAATTACTTAAAATATTTTTATAAGTTTATAAAATTTAATTTTTTTAAAAAAGATTAAAAAAGAATAATCAGATCGTACAAACTTATACTCAAGTAAATTTTATAAAACTATACATCAAGATATCAAAGATAAATTTTATCGACTTTGAATAAATACCCTGGTAAAGTGATTTGCTAATAATATAATTTATGTTAAACTATTTGAGATAAGCTGCATGTGTCGTACAATTAAGAAACAGAACTCAGTTGAAAATAAAATTAGAGAGTCGTAAACTTATAATCTAATAAATATAGAATATTATGTCTTCGAAATCAATTTATTTAATTGTTTTCTTAACTTTAATTAAATTTTCCATTCAAATAAAAGGTATTTACTTCGAATTAGATCATAATAATAAAATTTAAAATCAAAGTTTAACGACAAAATATTAGTTGAATATATTTTTTTCACGATAATCATTATATATTAATTAAAAAGGCTCGTAACCAATATATATATATATATATATATATATATATATATATATATATTAAAATAT
>JAPYZE010004466.1:0-10993 GCA_030522805.1 Leptomastidea abnormis
TTGTGTTAAGGAGAAGGAAAAAAAGAATACACCTTCATGCATGGAAAAATTTTCCACAAATTCAAAATCATTCCCTCAAAAAGATGGTTACAAAAAACTATAAATAGTAAAAAACAACCGGCTCTTTTCAGGGCCACTTAATCGTATGTGACTAAAAATTAAGGAAGGAAGTAGATAAGCCTGGAAAAAAAGAGAGGGGCCATCCTGGCCTGGAATCTCTGTGGTCTAGAATGGAGGGGTATTGGTCTAAGCCACCTTGGCCTGGAATCCCCGTGGTCTAGAATGGAGGGGTATTGGTCTAAACCACCCTGGTCTAGAACGGAGGGAGGGGGGTGGCCTGGAACCCTCATGGCCTGGTATTATCCTAGCTTATCTACTTATATAATATATATATATATATATCGTGTACAAAGTCCGCCATTTTTGGTGCGCTTTAAAAATTTTCTTTATTCGCGTGTTATATTTATTAATTTTGGAAGCGTCTTCTCGACAAGTTTTGACGTGCGCGCAAGGTCGATACAGTGTATAGCTATAGCTATAGATGTGTGTGGCGAGGCGTGAGTGTAAACAAAGCGCGCTCGCAGTATATAACATAGCTTAACGTTGTAAATAAGAGTTTAGGCTTAGAAAGGCAATATATTCGTATTATATGAAATATTATTTTTGAGTATAGTTCTTGTATATACGTTAGCTTAACGGCGTAAAATATATAAATATAGATACATGTATTTGAGACCTTGGTGCTGTACGCAAAATTTATTGAGACGTTCACGAGCTTTATATAAAAAATATAATA
The DNA here is from genome assembly GCA_030522805.1 of Leptomastidea abnormis. Lineage (NCBI taxonomy): Eukaryota > Metazoa > Arthropoda > Insecta > Hymenoptera > Encyrtidae > Leptomastidea > Leptomastidea abnormis. The sequence goes on from JAPYZE010004466.1 coordinate 797, forward strand.
AAATTATAATAAATTTTAATTATTAATAAAACGTAATTACGTCTAAAATGAATACAAACACTCGCGAACAATAAATGTAATAGCGTTTCTACGCTGCAATAAGATAACTTTTTATTATAAGGAGGATAGTTGCCTGGCACGTTGCATTAAACGATTGCCAATCCTCAGGTGTAGGTGCACAGTGTATTGTGTCCGGGCCCACAAAAGGATAAGAAAGGATTTGGTAAAATGTAGGAGATTCTCCCTTCGTTTGCGGACGTATTGCCGCTTGGAAGTCTCGAATTAATTAGGAAAGGTAACCTCTCCACCCGTTTACGAACGCAATGTCGCTTAGGGCTCACGAGGCGGATTGAATACCACAGCTTTACAACACAACACATTTAAAAAAGAATAAATTGAAAGTTTTGTATTTTAATTGAGCGATGCTCACTTATTTAAATGTTAAGTAATGAGTGTGTAATCAAAGCCAGCCATGCTAGACTACACGTGTTCTTTCTTGATGGTTTTTACTTAATTACTAATTATTAATTGATCGGTTTGTCTTTGGACTTGACATACGGCTTACTTAGAATATAACAAAAGATCATACGAAATTGTACGCATAAAAATACATAATTAGCAGAGTTATATTAATCAAAAAGAAACGTGTTTTAACTCTAAAATGTAATACTCATATGCGCAGGTATACCTATAGCGTTATCGGCGTGTTGCTTTGTGTGGTGCTTCGCTCCGCACTCGGGTATGATACCCCCACGCGCTCACCCACGATACCTAACACACAGTAGTCCGACTTACACACAACTTGATATACATACACGCACATATTAGTGCGTTCTTTTATTTTCTATCTCTCTCGTTTTCGTGTGTTATACGCGTGCCTACCGCTACTGTGCATTGGACTATAGCACACACACAAACGCATTGATGACTTTATACATTCGAGCGTATTTAAATAATTATGATAATTTTTAAATAAAAAGAAAGACTATTTTTTCTATGATTTTTATGTGGGCAAGCCGTAAACGTCACAATATATACGCGTGTTGAGATTTGAAATCAAGTATTATTAGGCATTTCCACGGTTGCCATCGACCAATAGCAAAAGCTGGGTAAAAAGATCATTCCCCATTTAAGCAATGTATAAGGAATTTTCTACCCAGCATTCTGATTGGCCGGTTGGCTCTCTGACGTCAGACTTGAAAATGCCTAATTTCCAAGACTGCGAAAATTTAATTTGACGGTTATATTGTGCTATTTATATTTACTTATAATAAAATTTAAAATTAAAGTGAAATTTGAAATTTAGTATTAAATTAAATTTTTAATTATCTTGATTTCCCGAATAAATTTAACATAACTGGCGTATTGCAAATAATATTGTGCAAGCTTACAAATTTCTTTTAGATTTTATTTCTCAATAATTTTTCTTTTTTTTTGTTTTTCATTGCGTTTATAAAATTTTGCTTAATATTTTGAATAAAGATAAATAAATGTAGAAATAGCAGAAGCAGTTGGCGACATTACGTCGGAACCGATGGGTGATTAAATCGATAATTATTTATTCGGTATGGAACAAAACGAACTTGATTTGTTTCTGTCGTCCTTTTTCTTGAGCAAATCGGGAAGTCAAGCAGTTAAAGTTTCTTAAAATTTGTACACTGCGATTATTCGGACGCGGACTTCACACAAGGCAAAGACGAGCCTGTGCGAGATTACATCTTTTGTCTATGCAGCATGATAGACAGGATAGAGCCGCCTTAGCCCAAGAAGAGCCAGCTAGATCTATTATACAGAAATCTCCTCCCTGATTATAAGCGACATATCAGGAGAGAGTTGGTGAAAGATAAAACCTCTATAATCATAGAGAAAGGTGGGCTCAGATGACGGCAAGTGTGTCCGGAAGACCCGCGATTTTTGTAAGAGGCTTACTGGGACGCCACTTCTTGACCTTTTGGCTATCTCATGCTAGACCTCAAGCAGAACACGCCCGATAATTGTCGATACCGCAAGTGTATTTTCCTCGATGACAAATATTATTACGTGTACATATTGCGAAAACATTTTGAGCTGTGGTGATTCCAAAAGTTTCGTACTGATCGCGTCTCTGTAATGGCGCCAAGAAAGCGCTGCCCCTTTGGACGAAAACACGCGGCCATGTTGAAGGCTCTGTATCACCTCGACTTGGAGCAACGGAACGCGTTATTGCGAAATGCTGACGGCAAGCTGATTAAGCATAATCGCGAGTGCGCACTCAACGTTCTTTGTGGAAACGTGCCACTCAAGCCAGCGCAGAAAAAATGATTACGTCGACACGCTAATGTTTTGAGAAACCTGATCGCATCGGATAAATTGTCTCGCAAAAAAAACTCATCGTTCAGAGCGGTGGGTTTTTACCAGCGTTACTAGAACCAAACATTACGCACGTTTTGGCCGATTTCGCGATCGATCACTTGTGAATCGCTATGGACCACTCCCGAAAAATGATTCTGTTGCCGCAAAAAAGTCTGGAGCGTATGCGTCCGGCGCTGAACGCTAATGTTTTGTCGACCGTGCAGACACCGGGAACGATGACAAGTCGTCTCAACGCCAAGATAAACGAAATTTTAAACACACCGTTGCAAATGAGCGAGCGAGAAAAATGGGCTCGATAAAGTCAAATTCTAAAGCGCTATCTGCACTTCAAAGTGTCCAATTTAGCTAAAAATAAAAAACAACGCCCCGTCGAAGACGAAGACGACGACGACGAGTTTCAGGAAGCTACCGAGGCCGAGGAGAGCGAGATAAGAGATGCCAGAATCCTCAAATTTGTTTCCGATTCGTACAAGGAAAAAGCCAATGAAATACTTCGTCGTTTACGTAACAATGATCACGTGACCGTGGTCTCCTGAACGAGACGTGACAATAGATAGTGCTCTGATACGCGCCAATATGATGGATCTCTGACTGTATAACTTATGTTAAAAACGTCAATAAACGTATCAAAACTGAAACTATGATGGATCTCGTGAACGAAACATTGAGGGAGACGGAGAAAGTAAAGCCACTGTAACGAACTTCGCATGCTTATCAGTAACACCCGTGTTTGGAAACATGTGCAGACCGTCGACCCAACAATTACAACAAACATGAACGCAGAAAAAGCGTCTTCGGCTCGTTGTGAGTAGCAATGGCTTCGGCTGAAAAACGGATAGACAAAGAGAAAGAGAAAAGAAATAGCGCGTTGGACGCTATAATAGAATTGCTACCGTCAAGATGCACGTACCAGGATACACGTTTTTTGTCGACAAGATACGAAACTGTCGGAGCGTATCGAGCGTGATGACGTGGGCGTCAATCTTTTGGATGACACGTGTCACGAAAACGATTTAGCTTACGCTCATGGACAAGAACGGAAATTATCGTCAAGCCGATCGAATACTCGCCGTCGAGACACCGTCCGACGAACGAACAGTAGCGATGATGACGGCTTGCTGTATGGTCAGCAAAATATCTTGCAAAAAAAATTTTCGCGCATTAAAAAAGCCATCTCACGAAACAAAAAGTCAAAACTCGATATCACGAAAAAGAAGAAGAAAAAGAAGAGAGAAAAGAAAAGTAAGACCGAATAATGGCCACTCACTTGGAAGATTTGTATTATTCGCTGCCTCGATCAACGAAAAAAAAATTTTAATGTCAAAACTTCGTCGAGTGGTTGGAAAGTCAAGACGCTTATAATTTTCACAAACCTGTCAGACGCAAATTCCCAAGATGAAATTACAACATAGGCAATATCGACGACGTCTGGGAAGCAAACTTGATGGATATGAGATCTTTAAAAACTTATAACGACGGGTATTGTTACGTTCCCGTCGTCGTCGATGTTGTCAGCAAATTCGCTTGGGTTGAAGCTGTAAAGGATGACTTTAAAAAGTGTCGTGGTAGCTTTAGCTCGAATATTATCGAGGAGTAACGATCGTTAACCGAGAACCTTACAGACCGACAAAGGCAAGGAGTTTATCTGCAACGATGTGCAGAAAGTTTTGCGCAGTCGCTATATAACCTATCGAGTGGTAAGGTCCCGATGTGAAGGCCGCAATCGTCAAGAGACTCATCAGAACGCTGAAGGAAAGGATGTGGCGCTATTTCACTCATCGAAACACTCGCTGCTACGTCGACGTTTTACCAGCGATTGTAGAGGCCTACAATACCACCAAACATTCCGCCACGGAGATGGCACCGGCGTTGGTCACGTTGCTCAACGCTGCGAAAGCTCTTGAGAACCGGTAGTGCCGCTACGCCAACTTTAGCGATAAAAAAGGTTAAATACGAGGTTGGCGATTTAGTGCGCATCAGTCGAGCGAAAAACGTTTTCGTTTTAAAAAAAGGGTACGAGCGAGGCTGGACCGTGGAGTTGTTCAAAATTGCTCGAATATCTCGGAAGCGCCAGCCAGCCGTTTACTTTCTCAAAGATTTGGTGGACGAAGATATCGACGGATTTTTCTACGAAGAAGAGTTAAGCAAAGTACGCAAAGACTTGAGCGCTGATACTTTTGAAATTGATGAAATTTCAAAGACGAAAGGTAGAGGTAACTCCAAAGAATATTTCGTCAGCTGGAAAGGTTATCCGGAGAAATTTAATTCTTGGATTAAAGCCGATCAATTAACGGATTTGTAAAGATGAGGGATCAATTTAAGTCGTTTTACCGAGTAACAGCTGCATGAAGTATTATGCGGACAATACGACGACTAAATACGTAATGAAATCACCTCGACAGATATATTTATACGGGGAGTGGTCGGTAGCCCAGACAGAGAATCACGTTTCGGTGACGTTTCAACACGTGACCGTGGAGAAGGACGAGAGATTGGTATCCGTGTCTTATACACCGACAAACGAATTACGTCCACCTAAACCCGTCATTGGAACATTTTTCGTAAATCCTGGTATCTACAAAAACATCGATGCTCTGGTTGAGGAGATTAATGGTATAAGTTGTACTAAATGTCACGTGGTGTTTACCGTGAAAAATGGCGGATACGTGACTGTCAAGAAGATGTGCTCGATCAGTAAGTGCTCGGAAGCTTCCCACAAGGTCTACCTATCCAAAAAATTGCAAAAAATTTTGGGGTTCGATTACTTGCGAGTTATTGTGGTCAACGACGACAAACACGATGCACCCAGTGACGGTCCCGGCAATTTGTCTAACGGCCTACCTTCGATGTTTATGGTGTACGCGGATATTTGCAAGCTAATCATAACCGGAGACGTACAATCGCGATTATTGCGCACGGTATCGCTTACCGACAGCGACTATCGGTACGGCAGTGCGGCTATAAAAAGTTTTTCATCGCCCATGTACTTACACATTGCTGTACAATACGTTTCAAACAATAGAAATCGATATAAGGGAACCCCAAGGCAGTCCGATCCCATTCAATTTTGGGACGTTAACGGTGACACTTCATTTTAAGAGAATCGATTGACGACATGAATTGTTACGAGCATTATTTTGACGAGCAAGTTGGCGTCATTGTTTGGACTATCGGCGGTGTTGGACGTGTCTCCGTTGGCTCGTTTTATCAAAGAGGGCACGGAGGTATTGGTTCTTTTCTCGCTGGTATTTTTCGGCGCGTTCTCCCACTTTTTACGCGCGGTGCAAAAGCCTTTGAAAAAGAGGCTATGCGCACTGGTCTGAACATTTTTTCGGATGTCGCGACAGGCGACGCATCGGTGAGGGACACGATACGCAAAAGATTTCAACAATCAGCGGGATCTCTGACGAAGAAGGCGGAGGAAAAACTGGACGCGCTCATGGAAGGATCTGGCTATAAGATGGCTCGTCGTGGCACTCTGCGTCAGTTGCAGTCACGCGGTCGATTAGTTGCGTTACGCCGCGGAAGAGGAAAAAAGAAGACTACGAAGCGTAAATCTCGAAGTGAGTTGAAAAGAAAGAAAACGATCGGAAGGAGGAGAGTGAACAAGAAGAAGAAAAAGAAGAAGTGTGATAGCAAGCGTACTGTACGAGATATTTTCGATAATTAAATAAAAATAGCGTTTTTACATACGCATTCGTGCGAATGTCTGAAATCGGAACTACTGCTGTTCGACATTCCACCGACTCAAACCACGATAGAGGGATCTCATTGGGTTCAATATAAGCCGATTTCATTGCTAACCGATGATTCTCCGATAGAATTTGTCATACCCGGAAATGGCAACGAATACACTGATTTGCTCAGCTTGCGAGTAAGTTTACGAACGTATACAATAACATCGAAATTAGACGCAGCTGCGTTAATAAATTCATGCCCTCGATGTTCAATAAAGTAAACGTTTTTTTTTAATCAAAAACCAGTATCACCACCGACTAATTCCTACGCTTACAAAGCGTACATCTAAACTTTGCTGAATTACGGACCTGCTGCGAAATCGTCCCATTTAGCGAGCGTGCTGTGGGGCCAATGACACCGCGGAAAAGATGAACGATTGCGCGAATGGTAACGCTGGACTCGTTCAACGTCGAAAACTATTAACAGCGGGTAAGACGATAGATTTAATCGGCCATCTTCATTGCGACGTGTTCAATCAAGAAAAATTGCTGATCAACGTTGTCGAGGTGAGAGTACGTTTCGTAAAATCTCGCGACGCCTTTTGTCTTATAGATCCTTCCGGTTTCTTTGATTTACACATCAACAAAGCTAATCTTTTGGTAAGACGCGTAAGGATTAATCCTGGCGTACTGTTGGCTCACGCTAAAGCGCTCTCGAAAACAACCGCAAAATATCCGCTCACCAGAGTCGAAGTTAAAGCCGTTACCATGCATTCTAAGATCCATGGAGAAACTCTGGATAACATCATACTTGGTCAACTGCCAAAAAAAATCATAATTGGTTTTATTAAGAACAGAGGTTTCAACGGTAATCGCACTCTTAACCCGTTTAATTTCGAACATTTTAAAATGAACTTTTTTTGTTTATTCGTCGATGGCGTTCAAATACTGTCGAAACCATTGCAGCCAGATTTCACGAAAGAGTTATACGTTGATGCTTATCACACCTTATTTTTTCGGAACGGGGCTTCACTTTCTCAACGAGGGAAACGAAATTTTGCGTACATCTTATCCCAACGGTTATTGTTTGTTTGCTTTCGATTTGACGCCAGTCTTGTCGGCAAACGAGTGTACGCATTAGAATTTAATTAAACACGGCAGCGTCAGATTAGATGAGCGCTTCGACGAAACGCTGGCCGAATCGGTTAATTGTATAATTTATGCCGAGTACGATAACATATTGGAAATCGATGCTTCTCGACAAACCATAATGAATTTTAGTGGTTGAGAAAGTACACGTAGCGCCGAGAACATACAAGCTGCATCACTGTACCGGAACATCGTTAGTCAGTCGTAAATGAAAGTGGAAAGATGATGGAGCTCGTCGTCGATATTCAGTGTTTTAAAATTTCTAAAAGAAGCACCGTGTCAATAGAAGTCCTGGTCGTAGCTATCAACGACGAATTTAGCGCTCACTGGATGATATCTCCAGGAATCAAGGATAAATATGTACCAGAGTCGGTGCGAAAGGAAAATCGCTGGTTGACGCAGTATTATCATGGACACGAGTACTCTGACGGCGAGACTCCGTTGGAAGGCATACAAGGCATTGAAAAGGATTTTAAATTCAGTGCGGATAATTTACGCTCCAGGTAAAGAAACGTGGGATCTACTACATAAAATCACGGCTCGTGAAATATTAAATGTGGAGTACGATCCGCGCTGTCCTCCATTCGATAAGCTATCGGCGAATGCGTATTTTCTAACACACGCTTACAAGCCGGGTTTCGAAAACTACAAATGTGCGCTGAACAATGCGCATAAATTGAAATCGTGGGTGTCAAAAACCGAAATGAACGACAAGTGCAGCTACTCGGAGTTACCGCATAGTAATGGACAGCCTTCAAATTTTGGAATGCATCTAGGAAATTCCTGCGCACACTGTAGGTGTTTACTCTGCGGATCAGATACCTCGGGTGTGGACGAAACCGACGGCGATCGTGCTCAACACTGATGATCATACAAAACCAGGTATGTACTGGGTAGCCGTTTAAGTTGATAAATCGGGTAAGGGCTTTTTTTTCGATAGCTACGGTTTTCCAACATTCGTACCAGCATATATAAATCGACTGAGAAAAAATTGCAAACTTCGATGGAATGTCAAACAATTACAGAGTACGTCTTCCGATGTTTGCGGTCAATTTTATATAATGTTCTAACGATACATGGCAAGCAGTGGGTTTCAAAAATTTCTCGATGAATTTAGCGATGATTTGAATAAAAATGACACCATCGCGAGAAAATACGTTGCTTGCCAAAGTAAAAAAAATAAGCATTTTACGGGGTACGGTGGATGCGTCGTAAGATAAGTACAAAGTAGTTGCTGTAAAATGTCGCTGATGTAAGGTTTCACATAAATACGAATGATAATTCTAGGAATGACACATGTGCTGACTTAAAACATTTCTTCAAATAAACTTATCGCGGAAATATGAACTCTGTTGATATCACGTGTGCTGACGCAAAGCATTTCTTGGAATACGAGATGACGCAGCGCGATTGTTCAATGTAACGAGATATTGCAACAATTCATATCAACAATTCTCGTAATCGTGATCGTTGTTGCTGAGACTGCAAAAATGTTAGAATTCTAGTGATCGTAAGCGTGTCTGCTGAAAAGGTAAAAGTTAAATACTCGAATGTTTTGTCTTCGTAGTCATCCCCATTTTCTGTTTTACGACTTAAAAACGACAGCGCTAGCTTGTTCCTTCGACAGTCGGCAATTAGCTCTCTTTGATCGCACATAATGGCCGTTTAACAGTTGTTGTGTACCGTGTAAGGTCTTAACAAGTCTTTTTAAAAAAAATTTCTGTCGGTCTCGAGTTTGAAAACCTTTGAGAACCGTATTATAAGCCGATAGTTCGACTGCTCGGTTCGAACTTTTAGGGTGTATCTTTCACATCTCAAGATTAGAAAGAATTTAAAGGTTGTTCTGACACCGTCAATAAATACTTTTCTGGGCAAGAAAATTTGAAGGATGGCATTATATTTACAGCACGCATTGGACGTTGAGGGTTACTACAAGTTACAAAGATAAGGCGATTAAGATCGAGGAGACAAGAAGACCGTCTACCGAGGAGGGTGTCGTAGTGAAGCATTACCTTCTGCTATTACGCCCCAGACCCAGACTATGTGTATATGTGTATCAGCTATTGCGTATAGAAAGTAATTATGTGACTTTGAATGCGAATAGCTTTATTACATATTTAATTAACAGCAGTGCATGTTTTTTTCCGTCAAAACGCGCTTTATTCGGTTAGATTTCGCTTCAAATCACCGTAAATGTTTTTTCTCTTCAAAACTCTGTCAAAGTGTTTTTCTTTCATAAAAATTTTTTATACCTTTTTTTTTCACGAGCCCAATTTTTATTTGCTACTATTCGTTTTAGTTGTCGATATATACAGGCTTTTTCTGAAAGAATAAGAAAATTTTTAAATTTAAGCAAAAAAATAAAAACGAAAATTTTTATCATTTCAGACCTTTTTTTTCGAAAAAGCCAGAAAATAAAAAATATTTTTTCATTCCTAATTTTGTATAAAAAAAAGTTAATTATTAATAACTGAAATAAATATTGTAATTATTTAATTCTTTTAGAAGAAAATTTGTTGTAAATAACAAACTTAATATTGATATTTCAATGTTATACAAGTGTAATAGCATAGAGGTAAAATGCTCGACTACGAATTCGGCGGTCGAGGATTCAATTCCCAGTGAAACCTGTTTTTTTTAAGTAATTGAGGAAAAACTATTTTCTAAATTTGGTTGTTATTTTGGTTGAAAATTTTAAAAAGAGTGTAGGGAGCGTCACATAAAATCTGTCGGTTTTTATAATTTCACTCCTCATGGCCCGCCATAAAGAACTTTGTTCTAAAAATTTTCCACACGATCAAAAGGCTTCCTATCGAGGAAACAATATTTAGAAAGGTTTTTATATTATAATTTGACGTAGAACACGGTCGTATTAATTATAACATGAATTTTTTAGATTTTGATTAAAATTTTTGATTGATAGAAAATGAGTTTTTATTTCGAATAAACGTGAACAGCAAACATTCGACATACTGAACACTTCGAAAAATCACTGCTGTAAGTTTGATAAATAATATAA
>JAPYZE010004467.1:0-10652 GCA_030522805.1 Leptomastidea abnormis
GCACTGTTTTTCTTTTGCGCACTGTAAACCGTGCGCAAAATAATTTTTGCGCACTGTTTTCTTTTGCGCACTGTAAACCGTGCGCAAAAGAAAAACGTGTGGGAAAGTACCTTTTTGCGCACCGCTAAACGTGCGCAAAAGTGAATTTTGCGCACGAAATTGCAAAAAAATTTTTATATACCAACCTTAGTAAGTGGTTGAAGACCAGGTATATGAGTTCTAAATGATGGTGCGTTAGCTCGTAATACTTCAGCCAAATCACCAAACGGCATGTACTCAAAAATCATCCAAGGTCCATTACTATCGTCACGATATACCATACCTAATAATGATAATATGTTTTCGTGACGAAAACTTGACATTGTTTCTACTTCACGCATAAAGTCTTCTTCTGCTTCCTTGTTTGCTGAGACTTTGAGTACTTTGATTGCTACCACTTCGGTTTTACCGTCTCGAATTAATTCACCTGTTGATTTGTATGATTGGTATTTTATTTTAAATTTGTTGATTGTAATTTTAATAATTTATAATTTGGTAATAATAAGTCGTATTTTTTTTAATAAATTTACTTATATTGATAGTTTCTTTAAAAATCATCAGAAACATCCGTACGAAAATATCATTTAGTTTGACTTTTACATAACAAGCTAAAACGTATATGTTTCTTCTTCTTCACATGTCTATTAAAGACCGAACATTAATTTTAGAGCCGGTATGTATGTACATACATACATATACTTTGGTATTTTCACAGAAAACGCGAAAGCAAAACGAGAGCGTTCAAACTACCGGTATTTGCTTGTACACCAAAAATATGTATAAAATTGCGAGGGTCATTTTTAGATATATACATACAAAAAAAAATATGTAGTTTTTTTTTAAATTTACCTTTAAAAACTTTGCCGAAACAACCTTCCCCGATATCCTTGATAAAAATTAAAGAATTTCGTTGTAGTACAGGTACGTCTTGCGATGCACTGAAGTATTGAGGATTTGGTGCGTACTTGTTTGATTGCAGGAGACTTTCTTTTAAACTCATTGGTGGTGCCTAATCACACAAATTAATAGTTTAGTCATTTAAAATTTAGATCAAATTTAGTTCAAAATTAAAAAAAAAAAAAGGGGTAATGTGTATATATACGTTAATGTTTACAATACGAGCATCGTTGTAAAACGTGGCCTTAAAGGCGTATACATACACATATTAATTTAATCAAGCTGACAAAATGATGATTGATTTCGCAATACGACGAGAAAGAGAGAAAGATTCGAGGTTGTTTTCTTTATTATCGCGGTGCAATATAAACGCATGTAACGTATATACATATTTGCGTATATATGTATTTATACTTATATATACATAAATGTTTAAATGATAAATTGAAAGCAATTTACTTCGAGATCACTGCTAGTGGACTTTGTATCTAAATTACGTCGTTTGAAGTAGTAGAGTAGTAAGCCGATCAGCATTGTCAGGACGAAGGCACAGCCTATTACTATACCGGTTACCTCAGGTAATCTTGTTTCTACTGCTTCGATCTGAAAATTCATTTCATATTTTACTGATTAGGATTTTAATTAAACAAAATCATATATTTATTAAGTGAATATAAAACATGATTAATTTTATTAACATTTGATAAAATGAAAATATAGTAGATAAAATTAGCATTAATTTTTTAAATTAAATTTACCTTTTTATTGTTTCAATTATGGCCTTATATTAAATAATAGCAGCTTGTAACGTAAGACGTTTCCAAATTAATAAATAATTATATAAATTGTTAGTACTAAAGGTTGTAATTAATAATTTTATTATTACCTGTTTAGCTTCTGGTAGTATAGTTGTACTATTAGTTATATTTCTACTCGGTGGTATTATGTTGTTTATCGATTTCGGATCCATTACAACAGCATTACGATTTGGACATTTAAGATCAGCAGTTGGCGGTGAATTATCAGATGGACATATACAATGCGATGTGTCGTCTTCATTTTTTTTACAAGCTGCCTCGTTACCACATATGTGCGGTATACCCAAACAGTTAACGATATGAGCAAATCCATCAGCTGGATGTTGTAGCATCGATGCTGAAAGATCGACTGCTTGGTGTTGTTGAATTAATGCGGCAACGTCCATTGTTGAAAAAACGTCTGGAACGTCTAAAAGTTTATGGGATTGATTAAATTTTGAATTATAGTATAATTTCTTTAGATTTTTAAAATTATAATTTCTAGATTATTTAATGGATGAATTATTTTAATTACGTTTCAGATCGTTGAAATTTTGTAATAAAAAATATACAATTATAGTTATAATACTACTAGGTGTAGCGTAAAAAAAATTAAAAATATTAATACTTCCAAAACATACAAAGTATACAAATAAAAAGAGAGATCCGCTTTTATAGTATAAACCAATAATCTATGTAGGTATCTTTTAACTCTTAACGACCCGCTTAACAATCTATTTCAGTGCAGTAGCAATAATAGGCGTTTAGTAGGAAATTTAAGTTTGCTGCATTTTAGGATAAAGAAGGTAAAAGTACAAAAAAAAAAAAAAAAAATAGGGTACGCAGAATAGACACGTCAAGTAGAGACCCGAGTTACATTTAAACTTTAAAACAATCTTCTTCCTCTTCGTCGTATCATCTTCATATCGGTCTAGCACCTAGTATATACAAAGTCAAACTCTATAGCATAAAATATAGATATATCATATATATACGCAGTAACAGCATATTTGTAGTAATATGGATTTCTGAATCCAGTATAGTTTATTTGGTCCCAAAGTGTTTTGTGCCCCCATAGCCGGTTCGTTCCCCTTGATCGTTCGATTGTTATTCTTGTCCACGTGGGCAAACACTTAGCTGGAAAGCTGAGCCCCTTCACTTATATACACTTCCACTTGTGAAACTGTATTCTTAGTCGAGGTTTTATGCTTACTGTATGTGTGTGTATGTGTGTAACTGTCTTGATCTATATGCTTGAGTTTTTCATCGTGTGTGGATATAAAAAATTAAAAAAGAGAGTTAAAGTCTGACTTTTTGACATTTTATGCTATAAAATGGGATATGGTTTATTCAGTGAAAAATGTTTTATTTTCTTCGTTTTTTTTTTTTTTCGTCTTGCAGCTATATACTGATGGTGGTGGTTTTGGTTTTCCAGCTTGCGAACTTGATACCGCTAGCAATATACTATTGTACGCTTTTGTACTTCGCGTGCTTTTAGTCCATTAAAATTTCGTCCTCCTGGCCTGGAAATGCTAATGACATTTTAAATAGCTGTAGATTCGGTTTCTGGTTTATCTAATCAATGGTACCAGTTCTTAGTTTTTTTTTTTTTTTCTTACCATATTAAAGATTTTTTTAGAGGTGTTTTTGAAGAAGTGAATTTTTATAAGGATTTAGTTCAATTTTGCATTAGTTAGTTCTTTTGTTTTTGAGATCTTGTAAAAGTTAAAAGTCAATATAATTGCAACAAACTTGCTTAAACTTATTTGCAATACTATGTGCACGTATAAGTTATTTTACTTCTTTCTTTTACATTACTTTATTCTATGATTTATATGTTCACATAATTAAACATATAAATGCCACTGATCCATTGCTTTAAAACACATATTGCTATCTCTTTTTTTACATTCAAGTCATTTGAATTATAAACTACTAAATTTTGTCGAAAATAGTACAAGGCTGTTACAAACGTTATTTATGAGGCAATTATCGAATGCAAATCAATGTTAAATTATCCTTTGAAAAAAAAAATCAAATAAGAATATTCTGTTTATTTGAAATTGTAACAAGTATATAACGATAGTTGTTTTTTTTTTTTGTCTCATACCTTACAGTTACAGTTTTACGTAACATTTAAAATTTCATTTGAAACAATGATATCAAAAAACATTTTTTTTTTTAAACAATCAATCTCAAACAAACGAAATATCATATTTTTATATGCAATACAAAACTTTGAAAAATGCCATAATCAAAAAATGTCAATTGCAACATTAAATCTATGATATCCGCGCAATAACAATAAGTAAGCAATATCATTGCAAAGTGTAGGTATATGTACGTAAAGCGCCTATGCACACACACATATTATAGCTTATTACGATAGCTTTTACGAGTTTGTTTATATTTACATACTAGGCATACATATAGCAGCATGTATAAAATATTATCAGTAGCACATATACATATATAAACGTGATAGTATGCACTATGCGCTACTAAATGTCGTTTGTGTGAATACAGTCCTATGTATACATATATACATGTATACACACACACACACACACACACACACACACACACACACACACACAATAGCCATGACTTGACTTTTGCAGCGTGTATTTCTGCAAGCATGCAAGAGAGTTTCTTTAGTCAGACTTGGCTATCGGTATTATATTATGCTCTCTCTTACGCCGAGCACCGACCTATACCGATAACACACGTCGTACAAAGTTCCTTGGATGTACATTTAATAGTGGATCGTCTGCTTTCACAGTTTCTGTCCTATAATATGTATATATAACGGTATACTGCTTAGTAAACAGCAGCACTAATTAATTCTACCCTGTGTGTATATAATATATTGATAGCAAGATGTGTGACTGTTGTCTCGTGGCAATCGCTTTTGCATGTCACTTATTTTACTACTGGCTATATAGTGTTTTGTTGCTATACCGTATATATATACATGTAGGGGGGTATGTTTTATTATGAGGAATTTATAGATTTGTACTTTGGTATATATTGTCACGAGTAAACAATTATATTGTATTATGATAAAATTTTTGTAAGTTTTTTTATTGATATAAGTGGTAGTAAATGTTATCAGGGGTGTGTGATTTATTATGTATGTATTTGGAATTTGGAGAAAAATTTTGGAAGTTACGAAAAAATTTACAAAAATTTAGAGATTGTTAATTTGTTGAGTAAATAATTTTTTTATATTGATATATATAAAATTTTGTTAAATAAATAAATTGTACTTGATATTCATTTGTTTTGCATAAATAATTTTAGCAAATTGTAATTTTGTAACTTACTCCACAACATGATATTTTCATGTCATATACATAAGTGTTCAAAATGATAATTGTAACATTATTCTCGCGCACAAAAAAAAATTTCCAAGCTAACCCATTCCACAATAACCCAGATAAATCAATTTCCTTTTCATCTACACCACCATATCCCCTCCCCCCCCCCTCCTCTCTCATACCCATAAATAATATCTCTCTCTCTTTCTTTTTTTTCCACTCAATGTCAGAACTCAATTTCTCAAACTCCATCAAAACCAAAAGCCACCGCAACCATCACCACCACGTCCATCAATTATATACTCCCCCCTCCCCCATCCACCATCTTAAATCATATTCGTTCTCTCTTTTACTCTCTCGCTCATCTTCTCAATCTTCATCCTCCCGGTAAATCGCGAAAGAGAATTCAGGAGACGTCCTGTATATATGCGCGCACAAGAAAAAAGAGTTATACATTCCCTCCACCACCTCATCTCTTTTTTTCTCATCATCATCACGATCATCAGCATCAGCAGCATCTCGGTCTGCATCTTAGACACAGTAGACGCATTCATATAATGTATCCCGCGAGAGCGACCGTGTTCACGTCGAAGTTTGCTGCTGCGATGGTTCTTATTCTCTCTCTCTCTCTCTCTCTCTCTCGCCCTCTCTCTCTCTCTCTCTCTCTCTCTCTCTCTCTCTCTCTCTCTCTCTCTCTCTCTCGGTGAGTGTGCGACGGGTCAGGGAGTTATCTCTCTCTTTCTCGGTGCGGTCAGCGGTCCCCGACAACGGGCCTCCCTGTATATAATGCATGTGTGTGTGTGTGTATGCACCCACGCTTATATATGAGTGAGGTATACTATTAGGCACGGTTGTGTCTACTGGTAGTATGTGTGTGTGTCTGTGTGTGTGTGAGGGAGACGATTTAGTGTGGAGTATATTATAAGATGGGATGAGTCCTTGCACGGAGGCGAACACCCGCGCCTACGTATGCTGCGCTTATATTGTATGATATGTGTATGGCTTGATGTGATTTACGATTCGGCGTGTGGCAAAGCAATTGAGAGAGAGAGAGAGAGAGAGAGAGAGAGAGAGAGAGAGAGAGAGAGAGAGAGAGACTGTATTATGTATGGGCCGTACCTTGTATTAACGGTAGGAGAGATTCGAGTGATTGCCATAGTGTGTGTGTTTATTGTACATTGCAATCCTATACTATGCGGGTGTACCAGATGATCATACGGTATAATATAGGTTTATGAAAAAAAAAAGATAGATGGGTTTCGTATAATATGATTTTTCGCGAAAGAGGGCATACTTATAATAAAGTTGTTAAGGTGATAGCGTGAATTTTTTTTTTATTTTATATATTTAGTTATCTTCCGTATAATGTGAGAATATATAAGTGATATGAAAAAATGAGTTTAAATTTTTATAAAAATTATATGATTATTAACTTTGGTATTTATAAAAATTTAATCAAACTGTATACGTTTGATTACGGAAAAATTATATTATTTTTGTGTTGCTTAAGAAAAAGATTTGGAATTATTGAGAGTAAAATAAATGTTTTGGTTTGTGTGAGTTTATATACTTATATAGTTTGAGATAGAAAAAAAAAACATGGTATCTTGTATGGCGTTGAGATAAATATGAACGTGTCTGTCAACTTAAGGCTAATACGAATTAAGATAATCGAGTTCTGAAAAGCTGAGAGATTTTTATAAATTTACTTTTCTTACATTATCTTGGATACGATATATATGTACGTATATATAGGAGTGATATATTTAAAAAGGATAAATTTTGTGAGACGACTCATTTTCCTTTAAGAATCCTTATATCATAATTTCGTCGTTAAAGTTTGAGCTTCTGATAAGATTATGTTTACGATGTTCGTAAGTTTTGATGTGAACATAATTTTTTTTTTTTTTTTTTCGTGGAAATTTCATTGGAATTCTATTTTAAGATTATATTTAAATGTATTTACGTCTTATTTTAAATATTTTTATTAAAAAAAAAAAATTATATAAATTTTAAAAATAATTTCTTGAAATTTAATTTCATTTTTAGTATCTATTTTGTAGATTTAATTAAAAATAATAAAAATAACGAATTTCTCTCAATTTAAACTAGTTTATATCTTAGCACATAATTTAAGCTGTAGTTAATTAAACGATTTAAGATTAAAAGATCATGTTTAAGTTTTAGTCTTGATAATAGTTGTATAAGATAAATTCGTAATAGTAAAGATACTATATTGTACAAAAGAAAAAAGAAAATTTTTTTTTCAAATAAACAGCTTTTATATTTCGAAACTGATTTATAACGATAATATAACGATTTCTAAGGATGATATGAAAATTCATAAAATAATGTTG
This sequence comes from Leptomastidea abnormis, assembly GCA_030522805.1. Taxonomy (NCBI): domain Eukaryota; kingdom Metazoa; phylum Arthropoda; class Insecta; order Hymenoptera; family Encyrtidae; genus Leptomastidea; species Leptomastidea abnormis. Next base: position 7,411 of record JAPYZE010004467.1, read on the forward strand.
TGTTCATTTTCACCCACATGCGCGCCTGTGTATAATATCTCACATAAAATCCCACCAACTCTGCATCGATATAATAAAACTTATATGTATACAGCCATATTTATCCCTCTATCTAAAAAAAAAATTGTATATACTTATATGAAAATTAATTTGAAAATCTTTAATTAGATTTTAAGACTATCAAGAAAAAAAAAATAAAAATATCGAGCTATTTAATTCTCCAATAGAATAAAGATCGAATTCATAACTCAAAGATCATTCAATTCTCATCAATAAAAAAAATAAAAATAAAAATAAAAATAACATACTGTGAATGCTCAGTACTGTCCTTGTCAATATACATATACATATATACAAATCTAATAGCTAAACTAGAAACTAACTCCCTTATCACAATCAGGTCAGACTTACATATATACATCACAGTCTAAGCTATGTCTTAGCTCTCTTTCAACTCTCGCACGTTCTCATACATTATACATCTCGTAAGATCTCTAAAACTCTCAATATAGGTATACATACCTATACCTATATATAGTTTCGCAGATCTGCCTGTTAAACAAGTATAAGTACGTATAAATCGGCTAATTTGCGTTTCTAATGTACTTCCCAAGTCTAATAGTCTCTCTCTCTCTCTCTTTCTTGCTTTTACATGGTACATGTGTATGTAAACGATCCTATACTATACAGTATACTCTTGTCAATTCTACCTCTCGCTCCTCTCTTTTTTTTACATCTAATAGTCACTCTCTTATATCCGCGCTAAAACATCGATCTCATACTCCTTATACCGATTCTATCCACTATTAAATGTACCTGCGAGCTTTCGATTGCACAAAGCTATACATGTCAAAAAAAAAAAAAAAAAATTATTGTATCGAATACAAAGCATCTACTGTATATATAGATACATGCATACTCGATTTAACAAGCGGATTTACGCTACATATGCAGATATATATCCACGAACCTTTATATCGGATGCGATATCGGATACATTTACAAGAGAGAAAGAGAGAGAGAGAGAAAGAGAAGTAGCAGCAGTGCGTTACGCAAGGGCTATACTCTACTGCTGCATAAATAAATGAGCTTTGAAGCGCGCATTATAAGTGTATAAGAGTATTTTTGTACTGAGAAAAGAACATATGAATTTTTTTACCGGCCCGGCCGGCAAATGTGGATACTGATTATATCTATTGTGAGCGAATGAGGTGAAACGAAGTCTGTATGTGTATACATAACAACTGACTTTTACACACAGAAAATCTCTCTCTCTCTCTCTCTCTCTCTCTCTCTCTCTCTCTCTCTCTCTCTTTCTCTGTTTCATGTTTCTATTTTGTGGGATAATTATGTGAGATGAATCGATTGATTGGTTGGTCAGACTTCGTGTATAGAGGCTGTATGTGTGTGTATGTGTGTATGTGGTCGTTACGATTCGCTTGTTGTCTCGTAAAGAGATTTAAATTATGGGCGGATCAGGTGACTATATATGTGCTCCTACTGAGCTTATGGTTTTGGTTTTTCTCTATTGTCTGCATTATAGTGTATAAGTTGTATAAGGCTTGTCGGTTCTTTAGAGGGATATTAATTTTCTGGTGTATATGTATTGTGAGCGTCTTATAAAAGGCTTGGCGTTATTTTATGTGTGTCGAAAAGTCGTAATGCAATCATGTTACGTACATGCATGTATGTATGTATGCATGTATGGGTTATTTGTCGTATTTGTTTTATGATTTGACTTATACATTTCTTGCTGCTGAGGTTATAAAAATAAAAAAAAAAGGTTGGTCTAATTTATATAAATATAATATTCTGGAGAAAAATAAAGAGAGAATGTGATTTATGTGTCGTCGTGTGGTATATATTAAGATTTTAATTTGTTTCTAAAAGTGTGGGGGTATAATACACTTATTAGTTAAATGAAATAATGTTTATGCAACTTGTATATACGCGAAAATTTTATTAACTGAATGAGAAAGAAAAAAATTAGTGGGGGGAATGATTGTAATGAATGAGTGATGCAATGTATTGGTGATTTCAGAGTTTGCTTAGAACATTAGAAAATGTATATAATATAACGTGCATGGAAACTTTGTGAATTGAATGTGTATTTTTGTTATATATTTTTACAATGCTATCGTTTCTTACTGTTTCTACTTACTGTGTGATGTAAGTTTAAAATTTAAGAGTCAAATTAAGAAATATGTCTAATTCTATTTTAAACGTATTGGTGGTTCTCTTTTATGTTATGAAACATAACTTATGTTTTTAATTAAAGTTATACTCTTAAAAAACTTTTTTTTTAATTTTAAAGAATAATTGATCATTTTTGTGTAATTTTAAAATTTTTTATGTTAAGTAATTTAAAAGTAAAAAGTCAAATTTCATGTAAGCTTTTTAAAATCTATAGGCTCATTATACATTGTAATCCAGTATATAACCATCTTAAAATCCCTAATACACCACACGATACAATCATTTAGACATTTTCTGCAGCATCATAATCAATAAGACCATAATAAAGCCACGTATACCCCTAGATCCATCATAAATATTTCAAATTTTCGATCAGGAAAACAAGCTCTTTCGAATGAGATGAAAAAAAAAAATATCTTAGAACGACGCTGGAGACGATGAGAAAAAGAGAACTGGGATACATAAGAAAGAGAGAGAGAGAGAGAGATGAGGCGAAAAGGCCGTGAAGCCGATAACGCATGTCGATAAATCCGTAACACAGACGAATATATAGTAGAACTAGAAGAGAAGAGAGAGAAAGATTAGGAAAGAAGAGCACGAGGCTTGGGTATGATTTAGAAGCGTTTGAGTAAGAGAGAGAGAGAGAGAGTGACTTGGGTAATATAGAAAGATGTTCTCTTGGGAGCAAAGCTTCTGAATACAATTGAGAGAAAAAAAAGCTTATGAGTCGCGCCCACAGGCTATACCAGGACATAACATGAAACTGAGACTCTCTTCTCTGCACTTGTACACCCTTTCTATTGTGTTGTAGCTTGTGTCGCCTTAGGGTTTGGCTTATATATATTATATCTTCTGTGTGTGAGTGTGTCTTCTTCGACGGCTTCCGGAATGACTTTTCAGTTATTTGTTTTGCTTGGCTTCTATTTTTTTTTTACTCTGCTTTGCTTCTGTAGGGGAGAGCGGGGCACGACCGGCAGTGCGGGTCAAACCGTCATAGGCATTATAATTAATACTGATGCATAAAACAATTGGATTTTTGGGTAAAC
>JAPYZE010004468.1:0-10650 GCA_030522805.1 Leptomastidea abnormis
TATATATATATAGATATATGTATATATATATATATATATATATATATATATATATATATATTATTTTATGTACACGGAAAGTGTGTGGATATAGTGTAGGTGTGTGCGGGGGAGGAGGAGGAGAGATCAAAAAGAGAGAGAGAAAAACAAAGAGGAGGAGGTGGAAAGAGAACAAGTGGACAGCAGCAGCAAGCAGCAGTAGGTAGGTATATAGGTAGTGCGCGATAGATCGAGAAAGAAAGAGATAGAGAAGAAAAATATTGGTGTGTGAGTGTGGGGGTGGATACAAGTATAAGAGGAGGGAGAAAAAACGAAACTTTAGTTAGGGTGATGTGAGGGAGGGAGAAAAAGTATATAGCGACACCGACTACGACGAGGCATAGACACATCACGCAAGAGTAGTAGGGGAGAATATTATCATTGTCGTGTCTACGTCGTCGTCGGGGTGGCCTAGTGAATAGAGCGTTATACTTATATATACACACTGGTGGGGACTGACGGAAACTATCGTATATATAGATACATGTGTCGTGTATGTATGTGATATTACTCTCTGCCCCGCGATCTCGTGTATATGTGTGTTTTAACTCTAGCAAGTGCTAAGCTGCTATTTACAAAAGAGTATATATATACGCGGTGAGTGAGAAAAAGGAGTAGGAGAAAAAGAAGAATACGAATTGTTAGGCGCAAAGCGAGCGGCGCGTGATATTATGATGATGATGATCATCATCAACAGCAGCAGCAGCAGCATCATCGTGATGAGGATGAGAATGATAAGCATTGCTGCTTCTCTTTCTCTGGAAAGATATTATTGAGGTAAGTCTCTCATTTTGGCTATCACATCTTTCTCGCACACTCACTCCCGCACCAAAGCTTTTCCCTTTGACATACACTCTCACACCAGCTGAGGTAGGTTTTGTACGTTTATATACACACTCATCCTATCGTGTAAATTTTTGACTATAAGCAAAATCAATCTTTTTTTTTCTCTCTCTTTTATCGTTTTTCTATTTGATTTTTTTTTTTTTTTTTTTGAGCGCGCCTTTTTAAGATAAGAATTATAAGAGATACATTGGAATCCTAAGTTATATACCTACGTGACGCTTATCTTTTATTCTTTACAATCTTTTTTGACATAATTTTCTTTTTCAAGTGGTTGTTCTTTTTTTCTGATGATTATAGGATATAGCAATTATAATATATATTTATATTTGATTCTTATGACGTGCTTTTTTTTCTTGTGTCTATATATATATTTTAAAAGATTATTTAATTTTATTTACGTTATATGTTTATATACTTTGATAAAGTTATCGAGAAGAGAACGTTTATACGTATATACCACAAATAAATAAAACTTTGTAAATATAGATTGATTTTGATAAATATGATTTCCTTATAATGTGTTTACTTAAAATGTATCATGTGTTTATATCCGCTATTTGTATGTTATTTTTCTTTTAAATATTATTTATTTAAAAATAATTTGAGATATTTTAAAAATTCGGTTGAAATTGTTCAAAATAATAGCGTATGTAATAAATTTTCATTGATGAATTTTATTTATAAACAATATTTTTAAATTTGAATTTTTTTATTTAACACTTTAATCTGGTCTGATAAGTAATATGATTCTTGCTAAATTGCAAGATCCGTTTTTTATTAAAAAATTTATGACAAAACAAAAAAATTAGAAAAAAAATGTTTGATTTACCACAAAGAACATGCAATTCCCGCATGATCGCTAAAATACATCTGCTTGAATTGAATTTAAAAAAATTTTTTTTTCTTACATTTGCATATTACTTAATACGGTTCTATTGAATTGGTAATATAGTCAATTATTATAGTACAAAATTCATTGTTGGAAGCTAAATTTAAGTGTGAAATACATTTTTATATAAAAATATTGCATATAAATAAACATTTATTGTCAGAAAGTGGTAATTCTTTATGTTGTTTAAGTGCGTCACTTGGTAAAAATAGTACCTTTGAATTTTTAATGAGCAGTGTATAAAGCTTGGATAGCTTATATCAAAAGTTATATACGATATGAAATATTAAAACTTTGGTATCAATTTATTTTCGTCCAGTTCAATTAAAATTATTAAAATAGCACCTTGATTATTGGTTTTAACCTTGATTCATAAGTCAGGCACTTTACTAAAAAAAAAAAAAATATCGCTTAACTTATTTTTAAAAAAAAGTATTAATTATACATACAGCGGTGGCCTAAAAGTTCGATTCGTTGAGGTTGATATTATAGAATCGTCCATTTAAATCTGGTACTATCTGAAATTTATTTTGATATTTCACAAAAATCATTTTTATTCTAATTATTTAAAAAATGACAATTTTATTAAGTTTATTAAAAAATTTACATAACAAAATTTCTTGTATTGTTACATTTGTAAGCGAAGTATCTCTTATGAAATCGCAGAAACTCATTATCATCATCATCATCGGTATTATTTGTTCTACTTATGTCAAAATTAACATTTTTTTTTTTCAAAAAGAAAATCGGAAAAAATTTTTTCATTTTACAAAAACTTGTGACACTAACATTTAATCGATTTCTTTTTTATTAAAAAAATTGTCAAGGTCATTTTTCAAATAAGGTCAAAATCGGAAAATAATCGAAGTTGATGACTAAGGTCATAAAATTGCTTGGCAAAAAAAAAAGTTGAATTTTAAGCATTTTTATCGACGAAAATGCTTCTAAACTAGACAAAACAAGTCAAGCCTTTCTTGCTAATCGATACATAAATATCAGATTATATTTGATGTTCTTCAATTAAATTGCATGCTTTTAAAAAAACGAGAGAACAAGTTTAATAACGAACACATTAATAAGCAAATTTAAAAAAAACCTGTACCTGACAATGTTACTATATTAACATTCACGTTTTTTTTTTATTTTCAAATATTTCCTTTTGTTCATGTGTAATGATGAATACACACATAATGTTTTTAATTATAAGAAGTCCAAGATAATTTTTTTGGACTTCTTTCCTAAATTGTTTTCCTGTCTATTATTAAATTGCTTAAATTTTTGTTATCTTTACAGAGAACAAAAAAAATAATTACTACTTACCTCAAAACATCAACTGTATATAACTGATGATCGAAAATTCATAAAAGTCTCAAACTAGAACCTCCTACTTTGAATAAATACTATATTATTTCAAAGTTTACGATCATTTCATTACAAGATGATAAAAGGTTCTTCAGATTACGTGAAAGCCGTGGAAGGTGGCATTCAACCTACTCAGGTAAGCATTAATTTGTGTGTATAAAGTAGATAATTTTTTGTTGATGCAGGATAAAATATAGAAAATGTTTATTTTTAAATACAAAGTTGTTAAAAAAAAATATATATATATTTTAAATGAGAAAAAAAAAATTAATTTTTTCACGTGTATTAAATGTTCAATGAATCGTGTTTACAAAACTTATTACATTGATTAAACATCGTAAATTTTATTTTAAGACAAGCGTGTTAATTTAGATGTATTGAATGAGCATTATCATCAACAATAACAAAAAGAAAAAAAAGGTATCAAGGAAAAATATCTGTAATATTTATTTAAATAATATTTGGATATTTTTATCTCTAGTTATTTAAGGTATTGTAAAATTTTTTACAAGGCTTTGTTTAACATTGTTCCGCTTACCAGTTCCAGACAGTGGGAGGAAAAAAAAAATTTTAGTCACGTTTGAATTCTTGAAGCGCGCGGAGTGTTTTTTTTTCTTTATACTTGTTACAAAGTTTTCAAATTATTTCAATCATCTCGGAATTTTAAGTACAAATTATAAAAGTTTATTTTTTTTTTCTACAAATTTTATTCAATATTAGCAGAGTGTTCTCAAAGTAAAGGCGTAATTTTAAATCATGAGCGATACGCAACGTGTATGAATGTTTTTAAAGAAAATATTTATTGTTATGATAAGCTAAATTGTGAAACAAGGATTAATAATAATGTTGATATTTATTTTGGTAATAGGTTGTTGAAACAAAAATTTACAAAAGAAGATGGTTAATCCTGATCATCTTCGTTTTATACAGTGCAAGCAATGCGATGCAATGGATCCAATACAGTATTATAACAAACATAGTCATGAATTACTACAATGTTTCTAGTTTTGCGGTTGATATGACTAGTATGATTTATATGATTACGTATATACCATTCATCTTTCCAGCAAGTTATATTTTAGATAGATTTGTAAGTATATTTTTTTTTTAAAAAACAATTTTCTTTTTTTTTGTACAGATTGTGTGTGTTTTTAAAAAATATTCACTTTTTAATATAGCACACGCGCATACGCCTTAATTTCTTAAAGCACATATTTATATTTAATTTATACTTACTAATTACATTCTATTTTAAATTTTATATGCATCTCTGGAAATGTTACGATATTTTATATTGTTAAATTTAATTAATTTTCGTTTAAAAGTTAAAAAAAAGAAAAAAGAAAACAAAGAAAATTATGAAAAATGTGTAGGGTTTACGAACAGCAGCAATACTTGGAGCTTTTGGTACAACTGTAGGCTCTTGGATAAAAGTCTTCAGTGTTAGTCCCGACAGATTTTGGATGAGTTTCGCAGGTCATTCAATAGTTGCTGTCAGCCAAACATTTGTCCTTTCAGTACCGGCAAGATTAGCTGCTGTTTGGTTTGGTCCTGATCAAGTCAGTAGTGCTTGCAGTATTGGTGTCTTTGGTAATCAGGTAAAATATAATATTTTTTTTATTTATATACTTATATTAATATTACATATCTTGATATATTAATTTTAAACTTGTAAAAAATTTCGTAATTTATTTATTAATATTAATCGATAACGTTTCATTATTAATATGCTGTATTAAATTTTTAAGCTTGAAAAATCTTAATAATTATTTACTTCATAATATTAGCTCTTATTTATATAAATATTTGTTGTTTAAAACAATTTGATCGTAATTGATAAATATGCATATACTTATATATATTATTTTTTTTCTTCAAAATCATTATTCAAAAACCAATTACCAGCACGCTCTATATATAAAATTTGCATTATTTATCCTAATGATTCGTTTGATTTATACTTTTGTACGATTGAAACATATTCCAATAAGCTTAATGCAATTCGGCTATAACTTTATAATACGCACATATTTCATTTACTGCAATAACGTCACTTGCATGACTATGAATCTATATGATATAAGCAAATTGAAGTTTTCGTAAGAAGAAGAGCATATATAAAGTAAAATTTTATGTCCGATAATGTTATGCAGTCGCATGAGGGCATAAAATAATACGCCTGTATTTCATATAAAAAAATTGCATCACATTCCGTCACATTAAATAGCTTTAATATACGTCTATTTTTTTGTTAGGTTTATCAATAACGAAATTCTAATTTACATCTACTGCAAGCTCTGTCTATGTTTGTTTAAGAAAGTAAAGTAAAACTTTACGCCTGGTATACTGACATAAAAAAAATTTCTAATTTACTTTAAATGTGACTAAAATATTAATTTCCTGATCAGCATTGTAAATTATGTAATTTAGTAATATGTACTATATATATTTTTTTTATCTCTGAACGTTAAGCTTAAAAGCTCTTTGGGATGATTAAATAAATTGGAGGGTTCGGTAGATAACTCTTCGTCATTTATATGAATTACTCATTGAATTGTCCTCACTTCTTTCAATAAAATGATTGTTCGTTTTGAAACCATTTAAACTTCCGCTCAAATCTTTTTCAAATGCCTCGTGTTAGTGTATCATATCTATGCATACTTTCATCAAAATTCTGATTTTTCGACACTTTTTCTTTTTTTATTTGTTTTATAATTTTATTCGTTTATTTCTATTTTTTTTTTAGCTCGGTATAGCTATAGGCTTTCTTTTTCCGCCCATGCTTGTACCAAATGTTGAAGATAAAGATATTGTTGGTCAAGGATTCCAGTTAATGTTCTATATTGTGGCTATATTCACTTTAATCATTTTTATCCTAATTTTATTGTGTAAGTAGATCAACAGTTTATAAAAATATATGTATATACATATATCGTAGCACCTGTTGTCGCATAACTTGAAATTTAAATTGATGTGTTATATATTTTTTTTTTTTTTTATTATTATGCAAGTTTTCAAAAGTCATCCACCTTTACCACCAAGTCCAGCACAAGCAGTACGAAGAGAAGCGGAATTATCAGAAGATTTCTTTTCATCAATTAAGAGGCTCTTTACAAATGGTGGCTATTTATTGCTTTTATTAAGTTACGCTATCAACGTTGGAACTTTTTATGCAATTAGCACACTTCTTAGCCGGATTGTTGAGCAGCATTTTCCAGTAAGGAAATATCATTTTTTATTAATTTACGATAAAAAAATATATTTCTTATTAATTATACTTTATTTTTATTATTTTTTTAGAATCATGAAATTGATGCTGGTAGGATCGGACTTACTATTGTATGCACTGGTATGCTGGGATCAGTATGTTGCGGCGTCGTTTTAGATAAAACGCACAAATTTAAGTAAGACGTATTTCTTTAACTTAAAAAATTGTTTAAAACGTGATTTAGAACAAAATCATTACTTAATTAATTTTTTTTTTCTTACAGAGAAACGACCCTTGCTGTCTATATTTTTTCCTTTTTGGGCATGATTGTTTTTACCTTCACTCTTGATTATGAAATTTTTGTTGTTTACATAACTGCTGGTTTATTAGGGTAAGTTTTATAAAGTTAAAATAAATACTACAAAAATTTGATGGAATAATTATCAAAAATATTGAAACTAAATATTTTTTTTTTATGTAGATTCTTTATGACTGGTTATCTGCCAGTTGGTTTTGAATTTGCTGCCGAGTTAACATATCCCGAGCCCGAGGGTACATCGGCTGGTCTTCTAAATGCGGTTGTGCAAGTCTTTGGAGTAGCCTTTACTATGCTCTATGGCTATCTATTTGATCTTTGGGGTGATTTCTGGGCGAACATTATACTTTGTTGCCTATTATTTGCCGGAGTTTTTCTCACATTCGTCATACCTAACGATCTCAGAAGACAAAATGCCAAATTATAAGTTCAAGCTAAGTAATTTTAATATTAATGTAATTATTATTATTTTTATTGTTATTATTATTTTTTATATTATACTTAATAAGAACAACGCAAGCCACTCAATACCGTCAAGTGTAGATTATCTAGTCATGACAAACATTCAGTTAATGACTTTTTTTAATGCAGTTAAAATATAAATACCTGTGTTTACTCTGTAAGACAAACATACCGCAAACAACGAGATTTTTTATATATATTAGTCAAAATAATTTATTGTTAAAACTCCCGATATATATATATATACATATACGTGGTAAATATAGATGATTAAGCACTTCACTGAGCAAACGAATAGTCGAATTAAATTTTAAATCAATGTATTGCAGATTGAAAAAATAAAAATCAGCAGTTTATACCATTAACTGCTGAATTACGACAATAAATTTTGACTTTCATACGAAAAATAATTTAAAAAATAATATGAGAAGTATAAATGTCAAAATATGTTTGTTATGATGATAGCCATTTATATATTTAAATTATACATTGAAAGTAAAATTTAAATTCTTTAGTTAATATATGTGCAATTATTACTGATTAATACACAAGCAGGTGCAACAAAAGTAGTGATATTTGTTATATAGATAAAGATTGTTTAGCGTAAAGTAAAAGACTATTATTAAAAAATGTTATTAAATTAATTGATATAATAACATTTGCGAAGAAAGTAAGCTTTATATAATGCGTTGTTGAACAGTATTGTATAAATAGTAATGTTACGCGAAACTCACCAAGTGATACGTTAAAGCTGCTATTGTTTTAAATTATTATTATTGTTTATATATTGAAAGATTGAAAAGTTTGCATTTATTTAATCTCTTCAAAGTTATAGTGCGTTTTAGATATTTTGCAATCTTATAATATTTTTTTTTTACTGCAGCAATCATATTCTTGATTTCAAATATTTAAAATATTAATTTTCATAAACATATCTACGTAGAGATGAACGTATTTCATGTGATCTATATGTATATGTTAACTGTTGAAAAAAAATTTTTGAAGCAAGAAAATTAAACTTGCAATTTGATAGAAAATTTATCCTTTTTTAGCGCTACAAGAGCGCGTCAAATTCTACACATTATTTAAAATCGTATATTTTTATAAAACGATTGATTATAAATTATTAATTAGTGATTTGATATTTTTCTCCAAAAACGATATTTATTAATGATTTGTTATCATTAAAGTTACTCATATATTTAATTTAAAGAAATATTTTATTAAAATTTTTTAATTTTCTATTTGTATATGTTGAGAAATATCTTGTGATTATCACAAATAATAATGTAGAATAATTGTTACGAAGATTAAATTTAGGCTTTTAATATAGGGTATACTGCAGGCCATAATTAAAACAATATCTAAATAAAAGACAATAGATTCGTAAAAAAAAATATTAAATATATAAAGTATTTTTAGAAAACTAGAATTTGTATTATACACAAATTTTATTAAACACTTGTTTTAAATATTAATATAACCTGATTGGCTTCATTAACTAGAAAATGTTCCTATTTCTGTAAACTTCACATTGATAATTACTCTTGTAACTATTGATAAAATTATTAATTTACAAAGTAAATATTGAAGGTTTAAATATACAACTTGAAAAAAATTTTAGATGTTTATAAATATCCCAGACAATAAATAAATAGCTATTGCAATTTTAGCATAGTTAGGATACTGTTGTTATCAATTTAAAAAATAATTGTACGTCGTTATTAATATGAATTGTTGAGACAATGTTGGTATACATAAACTGTTGCGACAATATTTACAATATTAGTCTAAGTGAAAAGAATCTTACTATGAGCATGTATACCAATTTTAGAAACTTTAATCGTAAATTAAAAAAAAAAATTAATTAATAAAAAAATTAGTAAATATATAAATAAGAATATGGTATAAAACGAAGTGATCTGATTGAAAAAAACTTTTTAATCATTTTTAGAAAAAACTAAGTGGCTTACTATTTTTTAAGATTATTCACATCTTTGTGATTAGTGGCGACGAATTTTCAAATTTTTATTTACGTGCAGTGTTAATATAAATGAGAAACTGAAATAAATAAAATTGCAAAGAGGATATTTTAGTTATCATTTGGAAACGTTTATATCATCTTGGCACGTTAAGAATGCAATTAATTATAAAATTTGTATGAATGAAGTAATATTTAACAAAATGTCTCTAATTATACAAAAACAACGAAATATTGTAGTACTGATAACGATAAATAACTATATTTTTTGACAAATATATGTTAACAAGGTTTTAATTGGTTTTAATAATTATTATAAACAAAAGTATTAAAAAAAGTAAATTTTGCCATAAAATATGTGATTTTATTGAAAGCATAAAAAAATGTTAATGTTTGTCATTGCTAAGAATATATTTTTGATATAAAAAATATTCTTTATAAATCAAGCGTTTACAAAATGTAACCAGTCATGCGTTTTTGATTACTTCTAAAACCTTGAAATATCAATTATTCAGAAATTTCAATGAAATACGGCATTTAAACATATCTTTGATCTTATATCTGTATATTAAAATTATATTTCGTGATCAACAAATTTATGTAAAATTTATACACATAAATTTTGTTAAGTTACATATCAGATTTTATTGTAAAAATTAGCATTAAATTTTTCAAGGGGGTCGTCCAGATACATTTATGCCATCTTCCCGTACAAAATGTTATGAATATAAATGTATAATTATATATATAACTGCAAATAATTATTATATGTGTATAGTTGTTCTGTTATAAATATCTTTATTTTAAATAAATGTAATATAGCACACAAACTAAGCAATTATTTAAACTTGAATTTAATATTATAATTTATTAAAAGCTTCGATGTATTTAACAAATTGAAAATCACGAATTTCTTAAAAGATTGTCAATTGTTTTTTCAGTACGATGCAGATTTGATAAATTCTCGTTGCTTACTAAAATACCATTTTCGTCTGTATAAATTTATAAGTGTAATTTTTCTTTGAATTATTTTTTTACTATCTGGTTTCGTTTTAAAATTAAGCTCAAATCGAAAAGTCTTCTAAAAGTGAAAAAAAATATAGAATAAAAATAGTATATTTTTCAATACAATGGAAAATTTAGTATCCCATTTATCAGATAATATTTTAAATTACCAAGATTTATTTGAAATGGAAATGGGACCTTACCTGAAAACTGCTGGCACAGTCGTTTTAGGATGGATGGTTTTTTCCTGGCTTTGGCATGTACGTAATATTTTTTAAAAATGTGGTTATGTTGATCTTATATTAAGTATGCATTTTTTTTATCAAGTTTGGATAATAATTTAAATTATTACAATTATAATTTTTTTTTAATTGAAGAACGTATCACTTTCTTTAATTATTTACTTTTTAAAAAAGTTTGGTTATTTTAATATGAAAAAGGGGATTAGGGGGCGTTGTCGTAACAGCATATACTCTCCGCACCGCTCTGAAGAAAACCTTTGTGAGTGAAGGAAAAGTTTTTATTAGCAGTGCTTTAATTAG
>JAPYZE010004469.1:0-14327 GCA_030522805.1 Leptomastidea abnormis
TCACTTCGAGACGCCCAACCTGCGCGTTATTTAAATTTCAACATTTACTGCCAAAATTGCGCATCTTGCGGCGACCTTGTTTTCCCCTGCTACCTATCGGCAACTACTGTGACGGTGTTGAGATGTAAGTGTGTATATGTGTTTTAGTGTGTTGTGGAAATTTTCTTTTTCTTCTCTCCTTCTTCTTCTTCTTCTACATGCTCGTATCGATGCTTTTATTTTGTGTATATATATATATATAGTAGAACAAAGATAATTTTAAGTTTTAGTAAAAAGAGAAAAAAAAGAAAAAAAAAATTTACTAATCTTTTTTCTTTACTGAAAAAAAAAAATAATATAACAAATTTTTAAATAAATTTAATAATTTAATAAAAACAATTTTATGTATTAACTTAAAATAAAAAATTTGATAATCTACAATAAAAAGTTCTTATTAGAGTTGTAAGAAACATATAAATAGTTAAGCATGTAGGTATACGTAAGTTTCCCTGCGTGGACTCTAAGCTGAAAAGAAATTACTCGTCTCGTTGCATGCGACAAGAAAGAAAAATTTCCGGGATATTCATATATGTATGTGTACTTTTAGAGCAACTCATGGACAAGATCTGATAACGCGAGGCCTTGACATTCCAGTGCTTTGCCTAAAGTAAACGTTGGAATGTATACTCATATACCAATTTAGTTTGAAAATTCGTTCGTTTTATTCTCTATCTACGGAAAGTTTTGTACAAATATGAAAGAGAAAGAAAGAAAAAGAAAAGAGATTTTATTTTGAGTTTTAAGCTTACTTAATCATTTTTGTATTTCGCGAGAGGTATCTAAATTTATTCATGTATACATATACTTTTTTATACTTGAAATCTTTAAAAAACTTCCGATTCTCATGTATACCCTTCAACATAGTAAATTGAGTTAAATTTTAGCGTTTTATTTGTTGTCGTGTGAAATGATAGCGAAAATGAGAAAATGTTGCAAAATTATAAAATTTAATTTTATTGATAGAATTTTAACTTAGGCTATGTTACGAGCGCGCGAAGCGCGCAATACTAAAATCTAGTATATATATATATCTGCGCGCAGTCAGAGCAATAGCGGTCGCAGCACCTAATTTCCGTACCTTTTCTCTTTGCAGTTGAGCGCTATAGATATAGTGTCATGTTGAGTACATGCATTACGTCATACAGCGGAGATGTATTATAAACTCAAGCAAAATACCTCTTTTAATATCTTTTTTTTCTTTGATGATAATTATTATAATTTAGATTTACTGCATTAGCTTAACTAAGTAAATATTTCAAGCGTATTTATGAGAATATCCTATTATGCTCTTTTATTATTATTTTATTTTAAAACATAAAAAAAATAATAAGCATTAAATAGTCAAATGAAGTACAAGCATGATCAGTATATATAGGTATATATAAGTATATGTGTAAGCGGAAATAAGGACTTTAACATAGCTCTTGGCGTCTGCTGGCCAAATCATATAGCTATACGATAATCTTTTTATGTTTTTCAGGGTAATTTAATACGGTGAAAATTTATATAAAAAATAAAATTAATTCCTAAATGGTTTGTGCATATAAGAGATGTCACATTACTTTTGTCAAGACAATTATAAATTGTATTAGTTATACATTGAAGTGCATCTTTTGTATTCGTATTTGTTTATAAAATTAATTATTTTTTTGTGAATAATTTTTTCTAGAATTGTTGCTGTTTCAAATCAATGAAATGGGTCTATAATTTTTTGTATAACTTTTACTTTCAGATTCATGTATAATTTCTGCGTTTTTTAATGATTCTAGATAGCTTTTGTAATGCTTAAGTTAAAAATGTGTTCAACTGATATTAAGATAAAACTAATCATAGTGTTTATAGTTTTAGTATATTATCAACTCCTCCAATTTTATGTGGCATAATCTTTCTTATTTCAGCTATTTTAAAACAATTAGAAGGGTTTACTGGTCTAGGCTCAGGCTTTAATGAGTTAATCAAAATTTTTTCTAATAATAAATTTAGTTTTTTTCAATTTTTAAATGTACTGTTTGGTAGCTAAGAGATTTATGAAAAATTGATGTTCAATCAGCGTATTTGAAGGTTATAAATGACTCAAAAGTAATTGTTAACATATCCGTGACTTGTACTGATGGCGCTCAATATTACATCGGTCAAGTTTTAAAATAGAACTCTTTTAAACTTGCCTCCATGCTACTACCACGTCACTATAAGATAATGTCATGTTATGTGTAAATACATATATAGCTTGTGCAATTAACTTCAATGTGATAGAAGGTGATAAAATTGTGGTCATAAAATTTTTTATTAGGAAAATGTTAAAAAAATTTTAGTTTTGACATTATTGGAGTTTAAATCATTCGTTTTCTTACTCAGGAATATATATAATTATTAAAAGTTAAAATATCTAATTTTAATGTACGTAGTATCTAGATACTGCATTTTTTTTACATCATTTATTTCTAGTAAATATTAATTTTAATGTAGAAGCGTCAAATTATGTGCACTATTCAGTTAAATAGAATACATAACAATATTATGTATTCTATTTAACTTTATTTTATTTTTTGCAAAAAAAATAATTGAGATTATATTATTCGGCAATTAAAACGATCTTGAACTTGCATAAATAAACAATTAAAAAAAAGAGTACAAAACTAAAAATGTATATTTATTAATCTATTAATTGTTATATTATATTTATGATTTCAGGTGAGTATGACATCTACTTTTGGAACAGCAACATCAACCAATCCAAGACCGTTTAAGTGTACAGATTGCAAATCAGCTTTTCGTATCCATGGACATTTAGCTAAACATCTCCGTAGTAAAATGCATATTATGAAACTGGAATGCTTGCGAAAATTGCCATTCGGAATATACGCTGAGATTGAAAGATCAGGCGTAAATTTAAATGATATTGATACAACAGACTGTGATACTAGCCTTACTAGCCTTCAAGTAAGTCAATTATTTTAAATTATCAAAATAAAAATTGTAATTATTTTGTATATTTTTTATTATTTTAGATCATGGCGCAAAAACTTTATGAGAAGGATCCTAGTAAACTAGAAAAATGTGAATTAGAAACTAATCCTATTATTAGTTGTGGTGAAAGTTCATCTGAAGAAGATACTAGTTTATCTTATTTAATCTCAAAAAATGATGAAATTGATGATTCATTTAAACTCAATGAAAATGCGTGCAATAAAAAAAATAATTTAAATTTATTAAATGTTAAAGAAGATAATGCAACTAAAGGACCAACATACAAATGTCAAATGTGCCTATTATTATTTCAAAATTTGAATGAATTACATGCGCATCTGCTAAATATACACAAAATTAAAAGTGTCTTATTAAAAAACAATGTTTCAAAGTATATTGAGAAAATTGTTGAGGAAAAGCAAAATACTCATTTAAGTTTAAGCAAAGATACTACGATAGATAAAGCTGAAGAACAAATGCTTAATGTTACTTAGTGCCAAATAAACTCATCAGCAATCTAGCTGACTTCTTTATTTGAGTAAAATTTAGTTAAGTTAAATTTTAAAATTTTTAATGCATTTTGCATTTTTTTCTTAACATGAAACATTAAGAACTATTTTATCCAATATGTTATATTTTTCTAAAATAAAAAAAATAAAATATTTCAATTTTGATTGACTATTTTATTTTTTAATTTTGTTAATTGGTTAAAATATATTTTTTTTTATTAGTTGTGTAGTTTGGAGCTCCTTATACACACACGCGCGCACGCGCATACACATACACATACACTCAAAAAGTATACTCAAAAAAATACATCAACTAAAACTTTATATTTTTATGGATTATGCCAAAATAAGTAAATCTTTATATAGTTTTTAGATGTAGATCAAGGTTACAAAAAGTAAAAAAATTACAAATTTCTTTTAATGCTTAAATAATACAATCTGTATCAAAAATTGAATTAAGGAATCAAAGTTATAGAAAATTGATCAGGGTAGAAAAATTTATTTTTAGATAAGAATTAAAAAGATTGCGATTTTTCAAATTTTTCAAAAATTATAATTTAAATAACTATAACAGTGTAAAAAAGTTTTTAAATTGTTTTAATGATCACTTAAGTCAAATTTTTTCTTATATCTATTACATGCTACAGGCAAAAATTTTTTTGAATGTTTTAATTCCATCAATACAAATTTTTAAGGTGTTTTGTTAAAAAAGTGATCATGTAACCGTTATTAGAAATTTTTTTAAAAACATTTAAATTACTGATACTTTTCTACAAAAATAAATATTTTCAACTCTGAAGAGAAAATATATCGAATACTTTTCAATATATTATGTTAAATTTTTTTAAGATTCTTTTTTTCCTAAAAAAATTTCACAAAAAAATACAATATTTAAAAAACTTTTACAAAAAAAATTTATTTTTACAAAAATTAATCTATTTTTTTCTTAAAATTTTGTTTAATAGAAAATAAAAACGTTATTATAAAATAAATTTTATTGTGGACTACAATGGACAGTAACAATTTTGAACTTGCTTGTTAGGTTAACTTTTATTTTTAGCATTTTCAAATTTAAAACAAAGAGATTATAAAAAAAATTCTTTGAAATAAATTATTTAATAAAATCTTTTTTCTTTAAATTTGCAAATTAAAAAAATCATCTATAAATTTTATTTTAAATCCTTAAATGACACACCTCTTTTAGACCAATCCAAACACTACATAATAACTTCATTTTTTACAAAAAAATATAATCTAATTAAAATTGAATTGGCCAAGTAATTAAACAATGCAGTTCAAAAAAAATAAATTGTTTTTATAAAATTCAATTGAAAAACATTTGAAGTTGCGTCACTTGTCAGTTAAAAAAAAAGGTGAAAATTTACACGAAATTTGTGTGAATATTCATCTTAAACAAATTATGTACACATTTTTTGTGTAGATTACAATTTACACAATTTTTGTGTTATTTCTAAACTTTTTCATCCTACTATAAAAATAAACACAAAAATTTGTGTTAAAATTTTGTTCATTCTTTGTGTTTAAATGTACTCAAATTTTATGTATTTTGAAAAAAAGTTACACAAAACACAAAATTTTTTACTTTGTAGAGGATTAATTTTGGCAACATACATGACTAATAATTTCAAATAATGATTTTACCTCAAAAAAATGTCTTTTGGTTCTTATGCAACTTTTAAACAGAAAAGTAATAGAATGAAATGATTAAATATAATATATAACATTGATATATTTGCCCATTTCACTTAGAAAAAAATTTGAAAACATTTTTTTTAATACTTTTTAATTGTAAAATGAGATTAAAAATCTAAAAAAAAATTGTTTTGCATTGAAAATCAATAATTTTTTGTTTATAAAAATTTTTTTATAGCAATCAAATATCCGTTGAGTAAAATAAATTTTCTATCACACATGCACAGAATGTACCAAAAAACGCCTTTGCATGGCGGAATATAGGCTTAATAAGCTTACGCGTGCGATTTTTTTCATACCGTAACGCCGTGGCACAATAGCCTATATTCCACCTCGCAATAGCGTATGTTTTTGGCCACTCCGTGCATGCGTGAAAAAAATAGTGTGTTTAACGCGAGGGGAATAGTTGCTTCATTGCCCACTCGGGTGCGCATGTTGCATTCGCTACGCTCGTGCCCTCGTGCGCAATGGGCAACTATTCCCCACTTGTTATACAATGTACTATTACCTTAGGATCACAATTTTGCTTTAAAACCACTTGATTACAATATTTTATGTTTGTTATTCTTTTAGTTTTGTTATTATTAAATAAATAATCAATTTTTCATATTTTTTAAGAGATTCACTTACTTTGGTGTGAGTTATAAAAATATCAAGTTTCAACCACACCTACTTTTTGTATAAATAATCAATGTAAAATACCATACACTTACACATGCGCACATAAACACTATACACACACTAAAATGTATATGGCAATTGTGTTCATGGAATGTACAGACACGTGTTCTTTGCAAGCATTAAATTGGTTATTGGAAGTATATTTAATTTAATTTTTTTTTTCTTTTGTAATAAAATACTACTCTAATAGTTTAGTTTGTCTTTTTACTTTTTTTATAGATTTCATTGTGATTTTTTTTAATTTTACAAGAATTAATAATTATTATTTGAACATATAGCAAATGAAACTGGATTTAAAATAATTTAATTATGTGCGGAAGAAATTAGAAAAAATTTAAAATAACATGTATCCAAACAACTATACAAGCATTAACGAAAATTGTAAATTTTTTTTATGACAATAAATATTTTAATAAAATTTACTAACAAAAATTTACTAAAAATAATTTTTAATTTTTTACGTTATTTATAAAAATGTTACTTACTACTTTAAATAAAACCGTAGACAAGTATTTGGTAAAAATATTTTTTATTTTAATCTTATAATTAATACCGTAAAAGGGGGCTACTTTGGACACTACGTTTTTTTTACTTTAAAGAGCTCTAGTTTAACGTTATAAATTTTTCTTCTTCTGTTGCTTGATATTTATAAAGATTATTTTCAGACAAAGACTACCATAAATTTTTCTGTTCTTTTTAATTTTTTTCGTCCTTTTCTGATCATTTAAAATATACCCAAAAAAAAATCCAAAAATTTTAGCAAAGTGCTTTTACAAAACGGAATTTGATGCTTAATGGGATAATATTTATTAAGTCAATTTGAAAACTTCTGAAGAATCGAATGCCGCAAACCGCAAGTTTCTAGATGCAATACAAAGCTTTATATTTACGTTTTTCTAAAAGAAACTACTTTGGACACTTCATAATTTATTCCTACCTTATGATTCTGCAACTGTGCTTCTAAACAATATTTTTGGTCGCTTATAAATCCAAATTAAATCTAATTTTGAGCATTTAATCCTAACTTTGAATCGTTTTTCTACCTATTTTAGAAAAAAAAGGTGGTAATGTGTGAAAAATGAAAATTACCTGTTTCTGATTAAATGAAATATTAGCAAAAAAATAAAAATCTTAATTCTGGAATAACTTTTTTATTTTTTGACCAATGTTAATGAAAGGGTCCCCCCATTAACCATGGCGAAATGCCACTGTTCGGGAATAGCTTATATTAAAATTTTATCATCATTTTTAGTTAATTTAAGAAATTTTAAGCCGGTTTGTGCACTTCCGAACCTCTCCTTTCCCTAGGGCGCCAAAAATCGTGTTTTTTACAAATTATTTTTTTAAATTGACGCGCTAAAAAATTACGAAAAAAATCAAGCACATACTTTTCGATGTTTTAAAAAAGCCTGATTTTTTTTAGACCCCTAATATCATGGGATCTAACCTAAAAAAATTCTGAAAAATTTTAAATTGCTCTGATTAACTTCCTTATGAAATGCAGGGCTGATTCTTTTTTAGTTTTTTTTGGCTTGTTAAAAAGTTGATTTGTGATTTCGGTCAGATTTTTTGAAGTGGTGGAACTAACCTAAAAATTGAAAAAGACGAATTTTGACCAAGTTTTTGATATTTTTTATTAAAACCCTGAAAATATTAAAAACCTGTTATTCAATATTTAATCGGTGTTGCTGGGCTAATAATTATCGAGAACGATAATTTTTTCTTTCTCGAAATACTCCACGGGTATGTGGATTGTGAAAATCGAGTGATTTATCTACTAGATTCAGCATCTCATTTTTTAAGGTAGAGATACTGAAAGAGACCTTTAAAATTCATCATATCAATTATAAATTTAATCATAATTATTAGCCCAGCAACACCGATTAAATATTGAATAATATGTATATCAATGGGCGAGAGAAAAAATTTATCTGTATTAAAAACCTGGTCAAATTCCGATTTTTTCCATTTTTAGGTTAGTTCCACCACTTCAAAAAATCTGAAAAAAATCACAAATCAACTTTTTAACAAGCCAAAAAAAACTGAAAAAGAATTAGCCCTGCACCTCATAAGGAAATGTAATAAGAGCAATTAAAAATTTTTCAAAATTTTTTTAGGTTTGATCCCACGATATTAGGGGTTTAAAAAAATCAGGCTTGTTTAAAACATCGAAAAGTATGTGCTTGATTTTTTTTGTAATTTTTTAGCGTGTCAATTTTAAGAAAAAAAAATTTGTAAAAAACATGATTTTTGGCGCCTTAGGGAAAGAAAAGAGTTTTGGAAGTGCACAAACCGGCTTAAAATTTCATAAATTAACTAATGATGATAATAAAATTTTAATATAAGCACTTATTGAACAGTGGCATTTTGCCATTGTTAAAGGGGGGGACCGTTTGGTATGGCAATTCCTTCAAAACTACTTTATTGATTTCGCCACTACTAAGCACTTACATTCATTATTAAGCTTTATTTTGTCATGAAAACTTGAAAATTTATTTAAAATAAGCCTATTTTCATCAAAATTTCGCCTATTTTTATAGATAACTACTATGATTTTAAACCGATTTTCATGAAATTTGGTATGGAAGGTCCTTGAAACGGCCTCTTTTGATCCCGCCTATTTTCGAGGCTTTCAATGTATTATTCCTTGTAGTGTCCAAAGTAACCTCCAAACAGGTATAACTTTGGACACTTCCTTAAAGTGAATGTAGAAATTTTTCTTTTTAAAGTATAAATTTGAAAAAGTACACATTTATAGAGAGCATCGAGCTTTGTAAGATAGGTCAAAACCGATTTAAATTCCGTCTAATTAATCTACCGCAATTAAATAAAAATCAGACAAAAATGTCGCAACGTGTCCAGATAGCCTACATAGTATCCTTTATCTTATTAAATTTAAGTTTACTTGTTCATTGTTAAACTTCCAAGTTATTATTGTGCATGCTAATCTAGTGTTTATTTCCTTCCTCCCTGTAACCGGCGAATACCACCAGCCTCAGCGGGCTCGACTCTGTTCCTGAGAGTCGAGCATAAGCTGAGCAGCTAAGCCTCGTGCGCGAGTATCGTATGAGCAAAGGAGACGACTTCCTGGAAACGTCGTGGTGTGCGCGTTGAGTGGACTCCGCGTATACGTTGTGACGGGCCGGCATCGCACGATTTCGAGCCACCTTTCACGGTAAAAATTCAATGAAAAACTTTTTAATTGTTAAAATGCATAAAATAATGATAGAATTTAACACATACAATACCGCTAAAAAGTTCGCAAAAGATCTGAAATTTTTTTTTCTTTATTTTAGTGCTGCAACTTTTTAAATAAAATCGTTGAAATTGAAAAAAAAAGTATAAGAACTTTTTAAATAGTATATTTATTTATTTATTTATTTATTTATTTACGCTATTAGACGAGTGCGTAGGCCCTTTTAGATTAATTTAATAGTACATTAAACAAATACATTAGGCAACATATACATGGTGTCATAGTTTATTTACCACTGGATTATAAATCAGACAGAAAACAGAATTAAGATTCCTCAAGCCGCATTGTCCGAATTGATAGGTAACGAATCTTGAACTCAGGCCCCTAGATTATACGACTGGCACTCTACCAAAACTTTTACGCAGGGCTATGTTGAACGACTTTGGATTGTTGACTACGTCGAATATCTTTACACAATTTAACAAACGTTCTCGTAAAAATTACTAAACTCTCTCGTAAAAGTCGATACATCTACTCAGCTGTTTTGAACTGCACATATATAGTTTGCTGGTAGAAAAGGAAAGATCGCCGCCGCGTTCTGAATTTTTACCGCTGAATAGCTAACTGAAATTTGTTTGGGTGGGTAGACACTTTCCAAAAAAAATTTTCCAAGTAATTTTTTTTCCAAAAAATTTTTTTTCCAAAATTTTATTTTTCTAATATTTTTTCCAAAAAATTTTTTTTAAAATTTTATTTTTCCAAAAATTTTTTTTCTTCCAATCTTATTATTTTTTCCAAACATATTTTTTTCCAAATATTTATTTCCAATCACTTTTTTTTTATTTTTATTATTGTTTCAACCGCATATAATATGCAACTAATTTCTGCGTATATAACAGATGACAGTTTGTTTTTGCGTTTTATGGCTCATTCTTCTGGTTACGTGAAACGTTTGTCATCCGCAAGTTAGATAAATTTCAGGTTACGTGAAAAATTTTAAATTCGACGTATAGATAAATTTCAGTCTTCGTTAAAAGTTTGTTTCATCTCTGTTAAAGCGTTTACAGACAAGTTCAAAACACTGGTTTGCAAGTGCAATACAAAAATTCCAATGACCGTACTCTAAGAAATTGCACGCACATGATGATTGCGTTGTCCTTTGTTTCCCTTCAGAGACTTCAAAAACTCTATACTGCTCTACGAGAAGAGATTCCAGAAAGATTGTTACCCGTGTACGAGTATTTTGGACGGACATACGTCGCAGGAACTGTTGCGAGAAGCCGACGTCCTGCGGTGCCCCCACGTTATAGCCCCATTTTATGGAACCAATATGATGCCGTAATTGCACGAACAGCACGCACAAACAATATTTCGGAGGGTGGCACAACCGTCTGCAAGTTGCAATTGGGAAAAATCACCCCAGTTTTTATGCTTTCTTGGTAGAATTAAAAACCGCTGCTAACTGCATTAGCAGAATGCTTTCTCAAAGAATTTCCAAAAACAAAAATTAATTATATTTAAAATCTCAATATTTTACTTCTTTAAGGGAGCGAAAGTAAAGAAGGTCTCAGATCCCACGTGTATTGTCACCCGAGGCGAAGCCGAGGGTGGCAAACGAGATCTGAGGCTTCTTTACTCGCTCCCGTGGCGTGTATACTATTTTTCGTCTACCCCTGGTCAGAAAGTGCACGTTTCGGTCCGCGTAGCGACGTTCGATTGAATATTCTTAAAGAGCCACCCAAAAAACCATAGAAACGATATAAAACTCAAAAAATATAAATTTTTTCAAAAAACACTTAAATAAGGTACTATTTGATTAAAAACATCCTTAACAAGGTCTAACTAACGAAATTTCTTAATTTCGATTTAATATTTGTAAAAAGCAACCCAGAAAACCATAGAAACGATGTAAAACTCAAAAAATAGAAATTTTTTTAAAAAGTATTTAAATAAGGTATTTTTTATCAAAAACATCCTTGATAAGGTCCAGTTAACGAAATTAATTAATTTTAATGTAATATATGTAAAGAATAGCCCAGAAAACCATGAAAACAATATCAAACTCAAAAAATCAAAATTTGTAAAAAAACACTTAAATAAGGGTCTTTTATAAACTTAATAAATATAGATCAATATTAAAGTATAAATGACAATAATTATTCAAAAAACACAAAATAAACTCTAAAACATCTACATTTAATTTTAATATTAGAAAATTCGTTTTTTTTGCCTTAAAAAAACACATTTTTCATGAAAAAACACCATTAATAAGGTCCGATCATTCCTAAAATTTAATTAGCTCTTAAGTAAAATAGAACAAATATGTGTGCAAAATTTCAAGTCGATATCTTGATTTCTTTGAAAGTTATCGTATCAGGAAAAATCGTCACACATACACATACACACCCCCCACCCACCCACACACACACACGCGCGCGCGCGCACGCACGCACGCATGCACACACACAGACTTTTTCTAAAAATGCATTTTTTGAGTTCAGGAACCTTCAAAACGCCAAGAAAACCAAAACAAACCAAATCGAAAATTTTCACCGTTACAAAGCTTTCTCATTGAGAAAGCAAAAAGAACAAGGTGATAAGGAAATAATGATTCGTCAAATTCAAATTGGTCAAAGGGTGAAGAAGAGCATAGAAGCTAAACGAAAAAATAAAGAAAGTCAAATTTTCCAAGTGGTTTCAGCTTATCAGGATTATGTTTTTAAAGACGACTTGGAAAATAGTTTTGAAAAAAAATATTGGAAAATGTTTTGGAAAAAAAAATTTTTTAGTAAAATAAATTTTTGGAAAAACATTTCTTTGGAAAAATTATTTTGGAAAAAGTGTCTACCAATCTTTGTTTGCATAGCTGAGAAACGATTGGCTTTCTTGCTAGCGACGAAAACACCTCCCGATTCATATATAAGACCGATTTAGTATAGAGTTATAGAATCTGTAAACAGCGCGTACGATGTTAGGGATGCGGTCGGTAGGTACATTTAAGACAGATAGGATGCTATAAATCTTAAACTACAACTAATATAAAATTAAATCAATGAAGGAAAATAAATAATATTTGTGAAAGCTATTGTATAGTATTAGAGTTTGAGAATATAGAAGCTTAAGGTTTTATATCATACATTTTTTTTATTTTAGTAGATTGAAGGATGGAGGTGAGAAGGGTAGGGATTTTATTTGAGATATCTTTATTCTATTCGTTGTTGTTTTTGTTGACCTCCTCTCTTACCTTTGTCTGAAAACTCAATGAGACGATAATGTCCGTTGTTCGTTCCTCTGCTGCTTGCGAATCTTACTTTACTTTAATGCGTATAGCTGAACTATTCAACTTTAATATGTATTTTGTAGCAAAAAATAGAAAAGCCTAGATTTTAAGTCAACAGAAGCATAAAAAAAACAAGGCAAGCATCGTGCAATAAGAGGTTCAGCAGGCAAGTTTTGTATAATAAATAGATAGTTTTTACATGCGTGGGATATATATATTACTGTGAAATAGGCCTGAGCCTAGGAAGTTAAATGGGTGTGTGGGTCTGGGTGTAGGTGTGTGTGGGTGTGTGTAGGTGTGTTTTTTATTTGCGCTAAGGCATCGCCAGCCAAGTTAATATGCGCTTACATAAACGAGCACATGAACGGGATTTATATAACCGATCTCCCTTTATAGAAGTACACCTCTGATCAAATATATTATACCACGTACAAAATCACCGTTACCCTTCCTTATGCTAATTGTGGACATATCCCAGTCTCTAGCGAGGCATATGCTCTCAGGTCTTATTGATGTGAAACATCTATAGCCGCATTAGGGGGGTCTGAGCGACGCTTGCTTCGTATACATAATTTTCATTACCAGAGCCGCCGTCGCCGCAGCTCGGCTGTTCTCACTGCCGCCACTCAACCGCTCTCTGCTCTCGATACTACAGCATTCCCCTCACCGCTCTCCTCACTGCTTTCTAGCGCGTTCTCTCTCTCTCTCTCTCTTTCTTTCTCCATCAGTCACCTCAGCATCTTTATCAGGGAGTCTGTGCCTATTTCTCTCTCTCTTTTTCTCCCATTCATTCACAGCTGGCGTTTTTATTAATTAATGAAATATAATAATATGCGCTCGATTCCGTAGATCTATAAAGACTGAAGATAATGGTTGTATCCTCAGACAAAGTAAAATAAAATTTAATTTGTAATGGCACTTTCTTGCCTTGAATTTTGACATAAAAATCTCTTGTCCTAGAAAATCTAAAAAGTCAGCCTGTCCTAAGCCTAAGATTTATGCTGTAGTGTGCGGCTCTTAAAAAAAAAGAAACACAATCCGTCGTGTGACGGCTAACAGATGTGAAACATGAAATGTTTGCGGGGGTGTGGGTGATTAAAGATCCCCCACAGATTATTACGGCCGCATTAACCGTAAGATTATTTTATAATAATCTTTATTTTATTAAAATATTCAATTCAAAGTCAGCAAAATTTATAATAAAGAAAATTTAAATAAGTTCAAAATCAAGCATGCATTACCTTAAAGAAAATAAATAATAAAATAAATAATCAAAGTAATAGTAATTTATAATAATATAATAATATTCGGACCAGTCTGTGATTAGGGTAAATAATGTACTCAGATAACACACCTCATATACATTTTCAGTATAATATTATTTATTCAATAAAAATACAAGTTAAGACCCGACAATACTTTGTTCGGTAAATGTCAATTTATTTATATTCAAGTTAATTGTCTTGATACATTGTGAGCGCACTCTAAAATATACGACAGTCCAGTCCGCAAAATAATTCAAAAAATAAATTTAATAATCGTAATAAATTATAAACTTTATGGTTGTAAACTCTTCTTACTAGAGCGCGGTAATTTAAATAATTAAATTTTATATTATCGTTCTATGCGAACTAGAGCTGCGACTTTGAAAAATCCGGATAATCAATAATTTTCGATTTTTCGAAGATTATCCGGGTATCCGGATTTTTTTTACTAACTAAAATGTGTTAAAAAAGTTAAGAAATATAAAAAATGTCGAATTTTGCAAAAAAATTTAAATGGTTTTCTATTATCTTGAAAATGAACGTCGGATAACGGATATCCGGATAATAAAATTATCCGACGTTCATTTTAGGATAATAGAAAACCATTTAAATTTTTTTGCAAAATTCGACATTTTTTATATTTCTTAACTTTTTTAACACATTTTAGTTAGTAAAAA
>JAPYZE010004470.1:0-11823 GCA_030522805.1 Leptomastidea abnormis
ACAGCAAAGATTTGTCATATTTATCGTAAGACTTTTTTACGGAGCGTATTCTTCGTAAGACAATCCTACTGTATCATAGTTTTCGTACGAGGCGTCGATGTATACATCAACGAGTAGTATATAGTGTGTTCGATTAGATTTCAATGTTTAGCTTGGTGGTGCGCAATGAACGTGTGAACACGCGAGCTTTCCGATCGTTATTTATGATGAACGCTTATTGTGCTTTATCGAAAATTCAATGAGGGTAGAGTTGGATATATGCGTTGATCGTAAATCGTTTATAAATTAAATTTTTAAATTCGTTATGCGTTTATAAAATTAAAAAAAAAAATGAAGGGAAATTACGTGATGGCGTGACACGCTGGTTTTTATGAATAATTGACGATCTGATGAGAATTTTATTTCGCTTTTGCTTTTAATGCTTTGCAATATTTCAAAGTCGAACGATTATGACTTAGCAATTTAGAGTTATCAATAAAAATTATATCTTACTTTGCCGGTAGACGTTATACCTCGCCCATTTTGATGTATCGTATTTTTAATCGTTTCCAATTTTTAATACAAAGTTTATTGCTGAGTAATGATAAAATAATTATTTTGTTTTATATACCCATATAATAAGGTGTGATATAAAGATTAAAAGAATAAAGGTACCAAGTGAAGACCTTAAATCATCATTCTCGTTGCTTCTAAAACAAACTATATCACTCGACATACAAGTCAGCAAGTCTTCTGCTTACCGGACTTTCCTCTCTCCTATATAGGTATAAGGGAAGTGTTAGCTCTAAACAAAGGGCAAACATAGTCGAGACGGTATAAAGGTTAGCAACACAGCATCAGAAGCAGCAACACAAGCCAAATCCCACTTGGGTTTACAAGTTGCATATAACGAGTTTACATAACGTCTAACTGGTGAAATACTGTAAAAGCAAACCTATACGGATAGAAAATAGTTTACCTTACCAAAAACCACGTGCTCTATCATAATTTTAAGACTTTTGCTTCGAAAATTTGGGTAGGAACAGTAAGAGGAGTGTCGTTGGTCTTGTGTATATGAATTAAACAGAAAACGCGCGCGCGCGTGTGTGTCTCAAGCTTTACTGGAAGACGTTAACGAGATAAAGAGAGCTTGCCTTGCTTACTTCCTTGCTTATGTATATATACATATATATATATATATATATATATATATATATATATATATATATATATATATTTTTTGCGCGAGAGATTTCTCACACAAATTATATAGCGCCTGTTATATACTTCCGCTCGACCGCTCGAGTACATCTACTCTCTTTCTCGCGAATTATCCAACTTTTGCTCACATATAGTGAAGTTTGACTTTATAAATAAACCGGATAGTCTTCGATAAGAAGAAAGTTAGCGCGAGTATGTCCTTATTTTCTCATCTCTTTTGATACTTTTTGTGGTATATTATAAAGCTGACATACATAACAATAAATAGAAATTTTTTAAAATTTGTAGCATAAAGCTCTATTATCGTGTAAATTGCATTCTACACCACAGAATCGTAAAATTTTAATATCAAATATTCGCACTTTCTTGAAAAGAAGAAGAAGAAGAAGAAGAAGAAAACTATGCTCACGTAGGCAACAAAGGATCGTTGAGTTTCTCAGTTAAGCGGTATATATTGCTCCTAGACGTATTTGCATATACTGAGACTATACAGTACAAGCAGTAAGCGATTTTCGCAATTGCATTCACTTGTGCTTTTCGTAATATAGACGACAAACATAGCAGAAGTATATATACATACATACGATAATACTGCTATGCTCGTTCACAGCATGTTTAACGTCCCATTAATTAAGAGCTGCTTATATTGCTGAATATTACTAGTGTGTTTATGTATATACCATATGTTGATCTGTAGAGATAGCGTACGCGCAACTGAGAGTATGGCCAATTTTGCAATATTTGGTTTACCCCGTATGTACTGATATTTCTGGTTATTGGAAAGCTTTGCTATAATAATCGCTGTGTGGGCTAAATATTCCACCTCGATGGTTATTTGATGATAGTGATGGAAGAATATTCAAAAGCTTTTTTGATATTTTTTTGTTTGTTAATCGTTTGAATGTATTTGAGCAATAACGAAGATTGATAAAAAAAAGGTTGGGTTATGTTTGACTTGTACATTTAATTTTTTTTTAATTCATTGTGATCGACTTTTAAGATAACAGTAAATCTTAAATGCAATGTGTATGGGTGTATTTAAAAGTAAAAAAAATAAGATATTATAAAAAATTAAATTAGTAGACACATAAAAACCTTTATGGAACGGTGCGGGTGGTTTCCTCGTGTACTTTAATTCGAAACGTTACATGAACAAATTTGTGGATTTCTGGGTCCGATATGTGGGCTCTTTCTCTTTCGCTAATTTAATTAGCATATGCGTATGTTACATGAATTATTTCTTCATGATTCAAAATTACAAGATTAAGTAGATTCCTAATTAAATTATTTGAAGTGATAAAAACTTTAATGTAAAATATTACAAAATTTTATATTTAGTCTAAAAAAAAATTTTTTAACAATTTTTTTGTCAAACAGTTCAGAATTAATGAGCATTCACGAAAATACGATTTTATTCACAAATTAAACTTTTTCTTTTCATAAAAAAAAGCTATTCTATTGTAACAAAGAGTAATAAAATCACAAAACTCATGAAACGCATTGTACGCAAAATTCGCGAAAAACATTATATTCATAAAACTAAATGAATAACAGATAGTTTCCTGGGGTAATTTAAACAATAAATTTCTCTCTCAGTCACACAAACTAGTATCTCATATAAGAAAACCCTCTAGAGTAATACAGAGAAGGAAAATGTTCACTATGAATAAACAAGCACGATTCCGTTATTAAAAGCTCAAACGTTCAAAGAAGCCGGTGTATAAGTGGTAAAAGCTCGCTTGATTCGAACTGACGAGTTACTTTAACAAAAGGAAGATAGAGAATTGACTGAAAGACGAGTAAACGAGTGCGCCAATGAAGTTTCTTGATCTCTCTCGGATAATTCGTTACAAAATGAATAAATGAAAGAAACATAGTGAAGTATTAATTTTGAGCTAAAACTTTGATGACTGTATAAAGCTTTCTTTAATTTGAATTTAAATAATTGTAAATTACTTGGTAAATTAAACTTTTTTTTTAGATAAAAGTAATTTTGTTTAACTTAATTGATGTTTCACTTTCTACAACTTACAAAATTTGTTACTAACTTTTCTAAAAGAAAGATTTATTAAAACAAAAGTTTAACTACGTTGAGATTAAATTGTAATGTAATTCATTACAATTAGAAACAAAAAAGTTTAAATTTATGTTAGTCTTACAATTCCAAATAAATGAAAATAAAATAATGTAAATTTTTACAAATAATATTATTCGTCGAAATCTTTAGTTCTTATCCTCCCGTCTTCTTATACCACGCACATAAAACTGAAATAAAGCAGACAAGAGCAGCTAAAATTCGACTAGCCGAGCATAACAATCACCGTCAGCAGTTTGAGCAGCTCTCGAACGCAAAATAAACCTCGGTGATTTTCCTTGCACCCACTTGGCTTCGCTTCCCACATTTCTACCCTCCCGCACAGCCATTCAATGTCGTAGGAACCCCTAAGACAGCCATTCCGCTTTATCTCTCGTACTCCAAATTTTCGCGACTAGTATGCTGGGAGATTTCCAAATTTATTTTTCGGAGAAATTCGTTCGAGCATCGACCTACGCATCCTTTTTGGTTGCAAGTGTGTGTGTGTGTGTATGTATGCCACCCAACGAATCGAGACGCAATTTGCTCGTGGTAAAAACTTTAGTCGGTCCAATGACTCGTTAAATCCACTTGAGTATTTTTTTTTTGTCGTTTATTTTTTTATTTCTATTATCTGGCTTCTTACGACTGTTTGCTCAAAGTTTTTTTACCAGCAAGAATTTAAAATTTTTTTTTTTGCTCTTAAAAAAGGAAATGAAAAACGCTTATTTATTATGTAATTTCGCTAGTTTTACACCATTTTAGTAGATTCAATTATCATTGTCATAAAGAAAATAAAATAATTTTTTCAATTTAATTAAAATACAAATTGAATTCTTTGATAACTTATTATATATGAGAAAATAGATAATTTTAAAAGAAGCTTGAAATGTCTTAGCCGATAGACCGTTACTTTTGTAATCTACGGATCGCAGGTTCAATTCTAGGTGTCTATCAGCTGAGCCAATACGTTAGCTTTTGCTTCGAAATGTGCTCGATAGAGTATCAAAAAGGATTGCAATAACAAAACAAATAAAATAATTAAAAACGTTGTTAGTATCTTCGATGAATTGAATTTTTTTTTTTGTAATTTAAGATAAAATATTTTATAAATTTTATTTATGAGCTGATTAAGAAAAGAAAAATTCAATTACCGATGATAGCGAAATAAATATTTTTTAGAAAATTTCATGATGTAAGATTTAAAGCATAGCTAGTGGTGAAATTGCCAAGTTTAAATTACACATCACACGACGAACTGTTTACAGATTTAAAGCTCGAAACTATAGACTTACTACAAAAATTCTACTTTCCTTTCAACTATTTTCTTAACTAGAAACGAAACGCCTCACTCTTGCTTTTACGAGAAAAAGACGTTTATAGGTATCTACTTTTTATTATCTTGCAATGCTCTGACTCCCAGGGGATAATTGAGGTAATCGTCGTCTCCTCCAATACCTCCCTTTCTTCAGAAATTCTCTTGATTTTGTTCATCGCGACAATCTTATCTTTATCAAAAATAACTATTTTACATAATTAAATGTATTTAATTTTAAATTGAATATTTTATTTATCAAAGTTATAAATTTTATTTATTTATTTAATTATTAAATTTATAAATTTAAATTCAAATAAAATAAATATTTTACACATTATTCAATGTAAATCAGATTATACAATCCAACTTCCTTAATTATTACTGTGTTGATCTGATGATTTGAACTAATTACTCAATTAATTATTCATCGAAGCAGTCTCTTAATTAATATTAATGAATTAATTATCGTTATTAATACAAATTTGTAATCTGTGTGATTTATATGATAAGCAAAAAATTCATTCATAACATTTTATTAACTAAAAAATTTAATTGATGTAAAATCCATTTTTTTTTTTTTGTTTCAGGTGAGTTAACTCTATTACACATCGACGGGTGGTAAAAAATGTTACGCTTTTTGCGTAAATATAACATCAATGCCGATATACTTAATTAATCGGCATATCTTAATGGTTGGAAAGCTGGTCAATCAATACGTTTTTTGCATAGAGAAAACAGATTATTAAGGTAGAAAACCGTAATTTTTTTTAATCTGATGCAAAACATGTAATACCAAAGCTGATCAAACATTGATAAAGTAAGTAAAAAATAATGAATAACTCGTAAAAATTCTAATTTATAAAAATTAAATTTATTTATAATAAATGCAATAAACAAATGCTAGGAATAGAAATATAATATTATTTACCCATGATAGTCTATTAGGCTCATTAATAGGGTGACATAATCAAGATAAATAAAATAAAAACGTTTACCTTTAAAAAAAATGTACCATTCGACCACTTACAAATACATTCTCGTTAGTAATCAGTACAAAAATCAAAGTTACGCATGGCTGACCGAGCGATCACTTACGTCCTGCGTCAAGTCTTTTTTTTTTCTCAATCACGCGATCCTACTGTCCAATCAGCTTACCAGATACAACAGACTGCTCTTTTAGAAAAGAATCACCCTACCTTCTCTACCCCCTTTGCCTACTATCCTTTGACGTTTGACGCTTGATAGAGAAAGAGAGTTTATAGGATAGTCTCGCTGTGTGTCGCTTGCAGAAGCAAATTCGCGACTCCAGGCTTGTTGCGGCTTGCGGGAAACGTGAGTGAGCAAGCGCGATCGTCCCAACAGATCGGACACAAAGCGAACAGCAGCACCAGCAGTAACCCCTTCCTGTCTAGCTTCAAGCTCTTTAGTACACTATAACAAGCTCCGAGCTTTCGAGGTTCGAAACCACTACACTATACGGTATAGTAGCATAGTAGCTTTCATGCTCGTTTTGTTTTACCTTTAAGCTTGCAGCCATATAGTTTTGTATATGTAGTTGTACAGTAGCAGCAAGACTCTGAATTACTATCTTTTTGCTTACTACCCCTTACGTCACTTTACCCTCCCCAAGTTTCGTTTCCGTTTGTTAATTTCTCTTGGCTTTGAGGATACTTTAATGTTCGCCAAAGTCACGTATAGTAGATTGGAAGAGCTTTTTCAATGTTATTTCGTTTAAGGGAGTTGATGGGATGGAAAATTTCGGTTAATTATGCAAAGCTTAGCTCTCGTCTCTTGGCGCGCACTACTGGCGTGGGTGTGGGTGTGTTCTCAGTACAGCTACTGACGCAAGCGTTAAAGCGTAAATCTTGGACGTTAAAATACATTAGACACATGGGAGAAGAGAAAGAGAGAGGGAGAGAGAAAATGTAATCTTATCACGTCGGCATGTACGCGAGTGTGCCTGTTTTCGAAGTATGCACACGTACGCGAGAAGAGAGAGAGAGAGAGAGAGAGAGAGAGAAAGAGAAAGAGAAAGAGAACTCGCGGATTTGGGTTACGTTCTGCATAAAGACACCCTTGGTGGCTCTCTCTTCTCGCGGTTACGAAACACGATAGGGACGATGAGACTTTAGTGTGTGCAAGCGCCTTGCTTCTTGGTGTTGATTGTACTTCCTTCCGTGTGAAGAATCTCTTTAGCTTTAGATCCGCACTCTCTGTACTTATACTTAGTAACTTATGTTTCATATGGATCAAGATCGTGATATTTTATAGGTAATACGTATATTTTTATTTTTGAAAGTATTAAAATTAAAATTTTACGTTAAAGCCTAACAATGAACAAAAATATTTTGAAAATTCTATTCTAGATAATATTTTGAGCTTGCAAGTTTAACAAGTATAAAGCTTGAAGTATATAAGTAGTTATGAATTAATTAATGATAAAAGCTTGTGGTGATAAAGTGTACGACTTAGAGATTACGCTCTAGCAAATTTTGAATTCAATATTAATGAAGCTAAAACACCATCGCGCAAAAACACATTGTTCAAGAGGAAAAGGAGCTTCTCGTACAAAAAGAGAGAGAGATAGAAAGGTCAGACGGTCAAACCACCAGCCACTGAATACTTAAACGCTTGCACACTTTAATGTGCCGAGGAAATGGAAGGGAGAAACATTACGCGTGGCGTAAAAGCGAAACCGGACGAGAGGCGCTGAAAGCTTAATTAAAAACTCAACGAAAATAGAGGAAGGTGGGGTACGAGAAGAAAAAAAAAAGGATAAATAATTCAAAAAGCCTGATGTAGCACGCGCCATTGCTCGCTGCCACACACGTTTTTCTTTCTCGCAAAAACCCAAGAGCCGAGGTAGGTCGGACTATAGACTCTCTTGGGACTCACGTGAACGTAACAAGCGCTAGATACTCGTCGGTAAAGTGAGATAAAGCTGCTTATACGCAGAGGCTTATACATGAGAGCAAATACTGCACCGTCTCTCTCATTAATGCTCTTCGATTACCCGTTGGTGTACTATATGAGACACACTGGACCACCAGCAACGTGGATACGCACCTACACGATATAAATCAAATTAATTGAAATTGTCAAGTTTTGCGAAATGATATTTGCTGCTATGTATTATACGATCGATGAACTGTGACTATAAAACACTGCTTTAGTTATCGATAATTATACATAAATTTGTCGCTAATTATATTTGGCAATACAGATAGTAGGTATTGCAATAACGTGAGCTGATTAGGTTAATAAGAAATTGGGTTACATTAGGTTGTGTTTGCGTTTTACGTTATATTTTATTTTATCCGATAAATTTTAAATATAACTTAATTTGAGCTGATTAACTGCAAGTTTTATACATACTATGAATTATTTATTTGATAAAACTTAAAATGATTATTAACTTGACAAAAAGTTTCGAATATATTTTTATAAATTTTTATTTCATCGTCATAGTAAAATAAAAATAATTATAATATTTCAAAAAATTTAAATAAAATATTCTTAGATCGTATAACAACTTATCCTATAAGAGCCACAAAAGTGAATTTCATTCGATAGAAAAATCTGTTACTGGAAAATGCGTTTCCACAAAAAAACCCAATAATGAAATTCGTAGTAGTCATTGAAAACGTACTATACGAGTCGCATTAACACAATAAAAAAAAGAGTATCTACTTCCATCTTATCAACTCCTTTCCCACAACGTACGCAATAGTGTCCTTAATATCCCTGTTGTAAAACGCAATTCTGTTTCGCATACACTTTTATTTCTCATCTTATACTCACTACAAGTACAGACCTTGTACACCTTTGTAAAATAGCCTGATACTTCCAACATAATCGTCACAAGAAAATCGGTCTGTCACCATAAACAGAGTGTAAATGTCGTATAGATGTGCTATATATTTTATACTCTCTACTTGCCTTACTACTCGCAAAACGATGAGCCACTTTAGGAAGCTACTTTGCGAAGCTCGGAAAATCGAGCAACTCTTGCAGAGTTTAAAATAATTGTCTTTACCTATACCATCGTGTGTGCCAACCCCTTTTGTGCTTAACTTCCTCTATGTATGTGTGTCTGTGTGTGAGTTGCTCTTAGTCTTTGTATTCTCTTTACTCTCACTCTCTCTTTTTTCTTCTTTCTCTTTTGCGAAGAAAATTCAATGATGTCGTACTAAAGAGGCACGGCCTCTTTTACGATTACTGCCTGTGGCCTTTATATGTTGAAGGAGAAGCTATAGAGCTTTAGGAGCGTCAGAAAAAGAGAGAAATAGAAACCTGATTTAAGGAAAGAAGGAGGTTCTCCACCATTTTGCTCGAAACGACAATAGCCGAAAGAACCAACTGACCTAATAACTATATAAAGCACACCCTGCCTATAAAATGTGATCTCTATCTCTTGAAATATCTTATTCTAGGCTTGCAATTACGTTCAGATCGTTCTACTTTTTTTTTTCTTCTAAGATCAAATTGTATTTTTAATGTGAACAAATGTCTGGAAGATATTTTTTTAAAAGCTTATTTTTAGAATGTGCAATGTTTAATTCACTATGATATTTAAAGATGGAAAAAAAATTAGTTTTGTTTTGCATATAATGCGGTTTTGAAATAATTCAACATGTTTAAATGTATTTAGTGAGTATTAAATTTAATATTATAGTATTATGTGATGCGGTAAGAGTGACAAGTATATTAAATAATATTTTTTTGAGTTATAACAATATTAACGGTTTAATAATTACATTTAAATACTGCGGGTATGGTTAAATATTATTATCGATATTTTAAAATTTTTATAAATATTATTTTTATCATAATTTAAATTTTATTTTAATAAATAATAAAAATTTTATCATCAATTTATTTAACTTTTAAAGTGGTCTAATTTCACTCTATGATTTAAAGACCTCTTCAAGTCTTAAACTAACCACATTTCTAATTCATAAATTTAAAGCCTAGTACCCCTATACATTATTTGTCAGGTGCAAACATTGCATATACAAAACTGACTATAAAGTAACTGAAGATAAAATAACAGTGTTCATGACATTTGCAAAATAAAGAGTGAATATGACTAATATAATATAACCTGTAATCATACAATTTTAAATACAACAATAAAATAAATTTATTAATTATGCATAAATTATGGTAACTCATTTCTATCCACAATTTATGCATAGTCTACCAAAGTTTTCTTACGTACTTAAAGGATAGGTAGTAAAAACTGACAAGGCATGTTTTATTACCTCAGAGTTTAAAAACTAGTAAATAATCAAAAAATCGAAGTGACAAAATTTTAATGAATAAAAAAAAAAAAGAAAATAGGATAAAACGATCACTCGAAAAGGAAGTTAATTTCCTACAAGTCCATCGAAGGCTTCATCAGCATATCCTATCCTCGAAGAAAATCAGGGAAGCTTTTCATTCGCGTAAACTCGGCTTCTCGTATTCCAAACCCATCCTCTATTTGCTCCATCTCTTTCCTTTCCACAGATTTTCTACTCCACTCGCATATATATATATACGTAGTCAGTATGCAGTAAAAGTGAGATAGAGAGTCGGCATCGGACTTAACGGGCCGGATACAGACTCGCGCATCGAAGAGTTTCTCGGGGCGTTGGCTGCATTTCGCGTATACTCCTTGAAATCGTAGCCGAAATGACGCGACCCAGATTTTTCCTCGTTGGGGGTTTCCCTTTCCCACTTCCTCTTCTCTTCACAATCTTCAATGAATCGTTGGCTCGAAGAGGTCCAAACATGTGGTGTATTTGTTCTTTTTTTCTACGCGTATGCGCGCAAATGGGCACGTGTTAGAGTAAATTTAAAGAGTTGGATGAGAGACACGAGTGTGGGTTATAAAATCGAAGATTGGGATATAGCTGGATGATTTTGCAGGCATGATTGGAGAGAAATTCAATTGTCGAAGAGAATGAATGGACTGATTGAGTGGTTTTCAGAGTTAAAGAGAAAGAGAGATAGATAGATATCGGGCTGCTTTTGTTCTTCACAGCGATCTTTTTATGATTTCAATGATGGCAATTGGCTTGCCAAGTGGAAATAGTTTTTACTTTAATTATCGAGACTTTTAATATCGGATTAAAGTTATTAACAAACAAAAAATTTTGAGCTTGGAATAAAAACTTTTTTTTTTCAACTTTCATGTGATTAGCAATTACGAGCACTAAAACTCATTGCTAATTTTTTTTTTATAGAACACTATTCTATAAAGGTAATTTTTTATAAAAAAGAACTGGTTATTTATTTTCAATTAGCAGTAAAACAAAAAAAAAGTAGAAAACAAAATTTCAGTAGATAATAACTGGATACGGTCAGTCATCAAGTCAAGATGTACAAACCTATTTATCTACTATACCTAATAAGTTTATAAAAACTTTTTAAAGAGTTGTTTAGTAATTACCCTATTTTCTCGAAAAAATTTTAAATCTCATTTGTTAAGCTTTTATTAACATTACTCTGCTTTCTCCATAAATCTTAAGGTCTTGAAATTTTAATGATAAACTTCAAAACTCAACTCCGTAAAATCCATTAATAAAACGGAAAGCACTTCTGAGAGAGAGAAGAGCTTTGCTTTAAAACAAACAAAATCAGTCTGATAAAAAAAAAGACTTGAATGAACAATTAATTCATCAATTTAAAAAGAACAAATCTCAAGCATACATAGTAAAGATTAATGCGAATGAATAATACTAGAAAAGCTTGAATGTAGTATATAGTGACATTGTACTATCCAGCCCGATCGACACACACACACACACACACACACACACACACACACACACACACACACACACGCACACACACATACGTGATAGACACACTGGCTCTCTCTCTCTCCTCTTGTCCGTAGTGTAGTCCCGCTTAATTTCATTATCCTTCGAGGCTCGATGATTCGCAAACGACATTAGCTCGTGTCCCATCGTCGTCGTCGTCGTCGTTGTAGTTATAGTAGTATAGTCGTCGTCGTCGTCGCCGCCACCTGTCCGTCCTCGTTTCCTCGCTCCCGGCGGATATAGTGAGAGAGCACGATATATAGGTTCTCGGCCTATGATTAAATGCGCTCGCCCTATTAGAGGTGCATTGTCGTTGACTAGATGTATATATCGACGGGTGAAAAGAATAGGAGCACATAGTAAATTTTTCATGGAAAAAAAGCAGATACAGGATTTTAACGAAAAAAAACAGATACGTCGAT
>JAPYZE010004471.1:0-12799 GCA_030522805.1 Leptomastidea abnormis
TTAGCATATCAAAGTTCTCTCTATAAGTATATATATATATATATATATATATATATATATATATATATATATATATATATATATATATATATATAGCAGCTCGTTCTGTCCTTAGATATATATGTAGGTGTACCTATATCCGAGTTTTTGCTTCCGGTTCTCCTACACTCCTACTGTGTACACCTATATGGAGTTCAGTATCCTGCTGCTGATGTTGTATATTATAAAAGCATGACTATTATAGGTACGCTGTGTTTAGTTGGGCGTCATGCTGATGAGAGAGTTTGTTGGTTTGTTGGTATATGTGTGTTTGTATATTATAAGAGCTTATTATCTAATATATAATGAAAGATAGTTTTATCGAAGCTATACTATTTTTTTCTTAGAGATTTTTGATGCTGTCAAAGCTCGTTATTATGTATATACTCAGCTCTATATTATAGCTTTATTGTTATAATATAGTGTTGATAGAAGTTTAGAATGGCTTAAGTTGGCTGACTGATACGGTTTTGAAATCTACAGATTGTAATAGGGTTCGATTCCTAACGTTGACCAATTTCGTTGTTGCTTGAGACTTCGTTATACCGAAATACGCTTGCAAGAGTGTTATGTTAAAAAGGCTTTAAAAATAATAAAATAAAGAGTAAAATGTCACGTTATTCATTGTTCATAGTAATTTATTATTTATTTTGTAAATTTCTTTTTTTATTTTTTTAATTTGATTGAAAAATAATAATTATTGACAAGCGAGAAAAAAAACGTGAAGCATTGTATTTATAAAATTTTTCATTTATTATTTTATTTATACATTTTAAAAGTACCTATATGTTTAATACACTGTAAATTGTAAAATTGTAAATTAATGTACCAACAGAAAAAAAAATCACGTAATAACACTTAAATTTTTTTAATCTCAAAAACCTTTTTTTTAATCCCTTCCGATAATAAAATCAAATGACTAATTTGTAAAAATTCGTTTTAAATTCGTTTATTTTTATGACTCACAATAAAACGATTAATGGGTGCTCCTATACCATTTAAAAGCTATACATTAATCCCCCCCTCCCCTTTCCCATACACTACCATATCACGAGACTACTATATACGTGTGTTTCTCAGTGACGAGGGATCATTTTTCATTTCTTAACTTTTATGACGGACTACGAAACAAGAGTAACTCGATGCTTAAATGTTACCCTTCCTCTTCCTTTCTTCTTCTTCTTTTCTTTACTTCCATTTAAGGACGTCTGAGATTTCGCATCTGTTACTTATAAAACAACGTCAGCTACTTTATCTTATCGTATATATAAGCTTGAAAATAAAATAAAAGAAATATATAAATGAAAAAAAAATTTAATGTTAAAGTTAATGGGACAATTATGGTGTATATTGTATATGTACGATCAAGTAATATCTGCTGCTGTTGATGTGTAACAAGAGCTTATAGGTAGTAAATGTAAAAATAAAAAATAAGCAACTCACTTGTGTGATGAGTAAAAATAATGATTTTAACGTGTTAACATCGAGACTTGGTTTATAGGTATCTTCGACGATTTTATAATAATAAACTGATGATCTGGTCTTTACGTGACAAAATTTACTTTTATACATATGTAAGTGCTCGAGTCGATTTGTATGTGTGTGTGTGTAAGAGGGAAAAAAGATAGGGAAAGGAAAATTTAAATTATTATAATTAAATATGTTAATAAATATTTTTTTTCTTTTAATTTTGTATTATTTATTTCATTTGTATTGAAACTTTATAAATTGCTAAAGAATTATTGTGATTTTTTTTTTATTTTTCAATTGAAACATGATTTTAAACTCAGAGTTCAAAATAAATTAATAAATCTGTAAAACTAAAACTAATCCGTGTTTCTAAATTCACACTGTATTAAAGCTATATAAGCTTAGATTTTATTTAAAATTTTCTCAAATATTCAACTTAGGTACCCCCTCTTATACACAAGAAATTCAAAGTACACATCCTCTTCCTTATAATCACGCGATATAGCCCAGGTAAAGCGTAACAAGACCCGTTGTTAGGTAGCACATCTGCCTTGTATGTACATAAAAACTTGTCTTGAG
Source organism: Leptomastidea abnormis (assembly GCA_030522805.1). Lineage (NCBI taxonomy): Eukaryota > Metazoa > Arthropoda > Insecta > Hymenoptera > Encyrtidae > Leptomastidea > Leptomastidea abnormis. The sequence goes on from JAPYZE010004471.1 coordinate 2,089, forward strand.
CATAATACTATACATATTTCTAATATACAGCGTATGATAATAAAACTGCGGAATAAATAGTGATAAGTCTTATCGGCTTGTGATTGATCTTTCATTTTTTTACAGCTAAATGGATATTCTGTTACCAAAAAAAAAAAAAAAAAAACGGATTGATCATTTTGTGAGATGTACGGATTGATCATCTTGAGAGATGTATAGAAGGTATATATAAGTTAATAATAAGTAACTTTTTTTTTAAATTTTGGAGTTTTTTTTCGATTTTTTGTGTTATAATTATAGTTTAGATGGGATATTCTGCTTATTATTGTATTAAGATGAAAAAAAAATATAAATTGTGTTATAATGTGGCCATTAAAGTTTTTTTTTATCAATAGTAATTATTAAAAATTATATTTATCAATTTCTTTTTCTTTTGAAAAATTAATTTTTTTTTTTTTTTAAATTAAATGAATAAAAAAAATATTTATATCAGCTTTCGTTCTAAATTTAAATAAAGACATTTTGAAAAATCCTTAAAAATTTATTAAACCACATAGTCATAAGTAACAAACATCAAATTTCGATTTCATAATAAAAGTCAGCCCGCACAAGAAAGAAGCTTTTCTTTTCTCATCTTCCACGTACACAACTTTACAGATTACGATCCGCAAAGACTTTCGGTTGACTTCTTCTTCTTCTTCTTCTTCTTCTTCATCGTCATCGCTCTACTTTTTACAAGAAAGGTCAGCCACCGAGACGGAACTTTTAGTTTGTGAATAATGTCATGGATGATGATGGCATAGCTTTTTTTATACACATATAGCTTCGTTTCTACATACGCTTATTTTTATTACACGCTGCCGATGAATTTTAACGTGAACGCCTAATTTTGTAAGTAAAAATTAAGAACAAATGGGTGGGGAGAAAAAGAGAGAGAGAGAGAGAGAGAGAGAAGGGTGGGAGGAGTAATAGGTGAATCATATAGGGTAAGCGTCGGATGTGATGGGGTCTATTATATTGAATCCGGTCAAATGTGCTCTTGATTATATTACCTGCCGATTTTATGACTCTAAGAGTTTTGAAGCGTAGGCGTATATAATAAGCTTTGTTCATCGGAATGGTACCATAGGGTGTAATAAACGATATCCTGGATTATAATAATTTACGATTTTTTGTCTTAAGCTTTATTTTGAATACAGTTATATTCGGGAATTTAAATATTTATTTTTATAAGATATTTTTTTTTCTGCGATTGTTAATACAATTATTGATGATAAATAATTTATAATTTTCAAAAAATTATTATTCCATTTATAAGTATTTAATTTTTTATAAAAAAATAAGTAAAATTAAATAAAAAAATTTTAAACACATTTTTTTTAAATCTTAAAAAACAACTAATGTTTGGCTTTTTAATCGGCTTTACTTTGAATATCAAAACTATGCAGCTCTTTAATTTTCAAGCCTTTACGCGAGAGGACTTACTGACATCGCTATATGTGAAATTACAAGATTTCAATGATAATCAAGTAACATTGCATCGAATACACAAAACGCCGACAATGGACTTTGATTCTTTTGTCAAGTTTTGCCGACAATTGTTTCGCAGCTTGATAAATTGATTGATATATACTTTTATAAATATTTTTTTTATTATACTTAAGATTTGCCGCGAATCAATTTTTAATATGTACGTCTGTATATATACGATGATCGCACTCAATTGTAATGATTACTGAGAAGTAGGTGAGAAATGTTATATTTTTTTTTCATTCATTGAAAAATTTGATAAGATATAAAAATTTAAATATCCTTGATTTATAATCAATTTATTAAAAATTGTATAATTTTTAATTTTTTTTTATTTATTAACTTATTATTAACTATATTTTATACATATAAATAAAATTTATACTAAATCTCATTTTTAGATTGATACACTTCAATGAATCCTTTTCATAAGAAAAAAAGTTTCTTTTTTATTCACAAACATTACGTCGAAGTGATGACATTCGAGCTGAATCCCGAGGCCATAAAAATCCGCCACGCGCCTTGTAATATTCAGCCGACGTGAAAAACACACTATGTGCTCACACATACATGTATTATGTACACGTTTTACTTGCAAAGTGATCGGGTCGAGCGATAAAGCCTACCTATATTCGGACGATCGGTAGGCTTGGCCTCAAAAACGATGAAAGGCTATGTTGGTGTAGTGAAATAGTGTACCTTTATCGTGCTGTGTTGCTGTGTATCCTTAAAACACTTAAATTTTGAATTCTGATCACTGTGTTTCTTGTCTATTTTGTTATACAGATTGAGATTGATATTTACAATATCTGTTCTTAAGTCGCAAACTCTGGATAAGTATGATTTTTTAGATTAGAAAAAAATAAATTTTTTGGTTAGAATGAAGGTCTTGAGAAGAGGAAGTCTATTGTGCCAATGTCTAAGGTTATGTTATTTATTTATTTTTATAATATTACCTAAAGTTTCTGAACTTATTCTTTTATTGAATAAGTATAATATTTAGATGATTTAAAAATAAAAAGTTAAGATTTGTGATAAGTTAAATCAATTGTATTGCTAAACTTATTAAATGTGTTAATACATTTTAATTTAAAATTTATCAATAATTACAATATTATAATTATAATAAGTCATTGAAAAATAATTATATTAACTAAAAGTATGTTTGAGTTTTTAATAATCAAGGCTTCGATGAGATTATGTTTTTTTATATAAATATTAAGTTTATACATATAAGCACATTCATTGTAAAAAAACTTCATAAAAAATGTATGATTTAAAGTTTGAGGCAAATGAATCTAAAATATAATAGGTATATAAATTGCTTAATTTTCTTTTATACTGATTTTACTCATTACGCTGGAAGTTATCACTCGTATTAACTAAAATGATTGTGATGGTGTTTTAAGATCATCTTTAGTTATTGTCTCTAATAGATTATTACTATTTTGTTATAGGTTAGTTTGTTTTAATGTTTTTATTTATTAAACATGTGTATTCCAATATGTAATAATAATTGTTTTAGTTGATACATTTTCTAGCGGAACAAGCAAATACATAAAGTAATTTTTTACAAATATATTTACACAGACAAGTATATGAAGTAAAAAAAAAATCTTTTTCTATGAGAAAATGGAAATGCTATTCATATAATTTCAATTTTAGCAAAATCTAGCTTTTGAAAGTCTAATATTTTTATAATTGAAGGGAAAGTCCAAAAAAATAGTCTTCTAATCATGAACTGTAATAAAACTTCATACGCAGAGACTTTTTAAGATAAAATAAAAAACCTCAAGCCTTAAAGTCTAATTGTTTTTTATTATTAAGATATCTACTATATAAGTATCATAATTTATTTTTACTTTATTAATGTAACATTGAGTACATTACTTAATAATGAATTATTTGAATAATTGTATACGCACTATTGTATATTATAATTTCAAAGTTTAAACTCAAGTATTAACATTTCATTTTAAATGTAAGTAAATAAACTATACATACAAATCATTTTTAAAAATATTTAAGTCTGGTTTGTAAAACACAATAAAATTAATTTAACAGAAAAATATTTTTTGAAAAATTTTATAATAATGATACATTACTTTTTATTTCAAAATAATATATCTCGCAACAAGGGCATAAAATGCACGGCTTTTCGTGAGTTTCGTATGATGACTGTCACGTAAAAAAAGTATCATGTCCGTGTTACGAACTATATTTTTTGTCTCTTGGTACGCAAAATTCGGTTTTACGCACGCTTTACAGATAATATACTTAAGAAACTGATGCTACGCATATAAAAAGTCATTGCATCTATAGGTAATCGGCACAAAGTGCGTTTTGTAGCTATGTGTCATAAGGCACTTTTTGTCCGGAATGAAAATAGGTATTGGAAATGAAAAAAGTTACAGAAGAAAGAAAACGAAAATTAAAATTTTGCCTTGGTCTCCTCTATATACCTATATATGCACGCCTATCAAACTACTTCAGTATTTTTACACGACGCCTAGTTCTTTTATTCTTTTTAAAAATAATAATTATTTATTTGTTAATTTTTTTATACTTATTTAATAATTTTTTTACGTTATTAATTTATTTTTTTAATTTTCTAACAAAGTGTTTAAAAAAAATTTAACGATAGCGTCGATAATTTATAGCGGGTAATAAAAACATTTCTTGCTGATATTAATTACTGCAAGATCTATATAGTCTCATTATAATTTTCATTTTAATAGGAGAGAGAAAGAGAAGAAAGAAAGACAGAAAGGGAGTAAGAGAAAAAATAATGAGAGGAAAATAAAGGATAGAGAATCCTACTTTGTATATTGATGTCTCATTATTATTTAGCGCCTATCATCTTGGTTTTCCGTACTTGCTTACTGGATTTCATACATTTCTTGTTAGTTGGTTACTAGCCAATAGCATTTCTGGAAATATAGCTCACATACAATTTGGCGTCGGAAAATATACCGATAGCTCACATATTGAAGAAACGTTTCGACATATAAATATATTCAGAATTTTACATATTGATTTTAATACTTACTCTCAGAGCTTCGAGTGATTTTTCTAGTTTTTCTTTTAGTCCAAGTGTGCGCTAAATAAAAATAATAATTATTCATTTTTATTAAAAAAATTAAACTTTAAAATTGTATAAAATTACATTTATTAAATATTGTAAAATAAAAAAGAAACAAAAAATACTTACATCAATGGCTGCTTTGAAAAAAATTTGTGAAAATTCAAACTTGTGTTTGATCAAGGTAAATAAAAGTTTTAACTTACTATGAGTAGATTTTTTAAATAAACTTTTAATAATATTTTATACTGCTGTAAAATTGAATGTGATGAAAATTCTAAAAATAGAATTTCACAGTTAATCATTAAAAAATAATATTGGTTTTTAAATTTATATATCTTTTTATCAGTAAAAAATAAAAAATAGATTTACTTACTTGCATCATACTTTTATAATACATCATACATTATTTATTTTACACGACAACTATTTTTTTTACTCCATAAATATCAAATAATTATCTTATAAAGTAGGTATCATCAATTTTTAATAGTGCATGCGACAGTTTCATCTAGAATTTTTGTAACACACGCAATTATACACTTACAAATAAAATATTTATTCATGTATACAAAAATAAATAAGTTCATTCACATGTGTATATATAGGTATATATTTTTGCTAATACCCACGCCAACACGCTTTCATACAGTAACAGTAAAAAATTTTACATAAAAGTTTTCAATTATAAAAAATATACTTAAATATATTTTACTCAAGGCATTATAAACATCTTCAAACTTAAAAAATTAATTAATTTATGTGCAAGAATTTATTTTATCAAAATAAGTTTTGAAAAAATTTCTACCTTTATATATAGGTATTAAAGCTATAATTAATCAAGTTATGCAATGAAAAACATTTATTTTTTATCAGTAAAGTTTAACAGTTTGTTTGACCTTTTTTTGATTTCTTATCAATTTATTTTTATTTGCCATGAGGTTTAAATTTTTCTTTTCAGCGGATAGCTTCCAAATTTTTACTATGTCTTTAAAACATGAATACCAATGGCCAGTACCAAAATTTGATAAATTTATATGAATCAACTTGAGTCACAGTTTTAGAAATAATAAAATAACAATATTCAATTGTTCATAATTATTTCATGAAGTTATAACCAAAAAAGTTGGTTCGAGGGGGTCTATTTCAATTATCTTGGTACCGATCATTGATATTTAAGATTCAAAGACATTGTAGAAATTTGGAAGCTATCCGATCAAAAGAAAAATTTTATCTATTTGTCAAGTTAAAAAATAAATTGATTTTTTTGTGGCATAATTAGAATAATAATAGATTTAATACTTATACGTAAAAAAAAATTTTCAGATTATTTTAATTATTAAAAAAAAAATTCTGTACTTTTTATTAACTTTTTAAATTTTAAGGTGTATACCTTAAATAAGAATTGATAAATACAAATAACTTACTTTCTATTTTATTTTATTTCAGAAAAAAGATGAATCAAACATGAGTCATAATGGCAAAAATTCAGCTGTAAGATTTTTGGATTTCTCTGAAGCTGCAGCTAAGGATTCAAGTAATTTTGTATCAAAATATCAAGCAAACACATCATATGAATCTTTTGATGAGCCTGATGAGTCTGAAAATACTTTAACAAGATGTGAATCGCTTCTCCTTCCAGAAATGTTGTTTAATTTAAACAACAATTTTTCTCAAGATAATTCAGCCACTACGCTAGAAGATACTTTTATAAAAACTTCTGAAAATTTATCTTCACAGTCATTGGAAACTTCGTTGCCATCATCTTCATTTACGCATCAACATTTAGATGATCTCTCAACCGAAGATATTGATATAAAGGAATCAAACTCACGAATCTCGGTACGATTCTTCATTAAAAAATCAAAGCGCATTTGTCGAGCGATTGAAGTCAATTTAGGCAGACCTGCAGTAGTGAATATACGTAAATTTAAAAATTTAATCTTCAGTCTAAACAGCACGATAAAAAAAGCTTTGAGTTGTAGATTTCCATTTTCTAAAGTTATCAGTCGCGTTGCTACAACGCTAAAAAGTACATTAAGGTTCCAGAAGCTTCCAGAGTGCCTGCAATTCCTTAGTATCTCAGTAATCAACAAAAGCCCAGAAAAATCAAGTTCAGATTCTAATGAACAGCCAATTTTATCTATGCAAATTAAAACAAAACCAAAAGTCAAGGTAGCGCACTCAAGTCCGGAGCTTAAGCTTGAGAAACCACAAAAACAGATTCAAGATTTTGTATTTGCCAAACCGAAAATTTACCAATGTGAGAACGGCTCCTGTAATATGATATTTTTTCATGTTTCACTTTATTTGAAACATATTAGGAAGCATAATGATTATATACAATGCGATATTTGTGGTAGAGGTTTCTCATCATTGGTCAAGAAACAATGTCATCAGAATCGCTGTCGACTAAGATCACTTCATCGACGCAATGCTGAACTTCAACAAGTGCTTGAAGATGTTAAAGTTAATGATTATTGTATATGATCAGTTTCCATATTCTATATATTTTTTTTATTTTTTTATTTTTGGTAATTTACTAAACAATTTTTTTTCTAAAAAACTTGTTTAAAAAAATATTGCATCTTTTCTAACAAAATGCATGTAAATATGAAAAACTAACAAAAATGTACAGTATTCGAGTCAAGGATTTTGATGAAACTTGTTTTCTTGCATGTTTATAACATATGATAAAAAAATTATTAGTCGAAAGGTCTTATCTTTTACTTTTAGTATACAAACTACTTTTATAATCTATAGTATCTATAATTATAGTTTTATCAATTTCAAAAATTGTTATACTTTTTTTTTGTTAATCACAAGTGTATAGTGCTACATTTTTAATGTAGCTGATACAATAACAGTCTTAAAAAAATACTTTATTTTTTTAGAAACTTTTCTTTCAATTAGTTACATTTTCATTTAAACTCCTTCAAAAATTTTTAAAATTTAGTTTTGTACTAACCATTAATATTTGAAGTCAACCGATAAACCAAATACAAAACTAAAGATATTATTTACTCCGATTAACATTAACTAGTTTTTAGACCAACAAAAATTAGATTACCTGACTCGTATAAACTTTGTGACAAATCACTTGATAAAATAAGTTATTTAAATAAATTCATGAAAAAATAGATATAAAATTATATGAATTATTGTGCTTACAATGCAGTTGAATTTTAATATGGCAGCTAGGCACACGATAAGATCTTAAAAATTTTAGAGAGCTTAGAAATGAAGATTTAATTTGTAAAAAAGTAGTTACTGTAGTGCTGCACAGTTTTGTGTATGTTAGAAAAAAAACTATGTTTATTCACATTAATTAATGATAATAGAGAGAATGTAAGATATTGTGACCTAAAACTCTTTCATCATATGCTATAGCTAAGAATTCACAGTACCAAGTTTAATACAATTTTAAATCTCAATACTGTAATCTTACTTAGTTAGTTGAATATATTTGTGAATAAATTTTTTTTATATCTCAATGCATGACTTGAAATAACCAATTATTACTAAATTTACTTATCTTACCATTCATTATAAATTTTTTACTTGAAAAATGATAGAGATATCACTATCTTTATCAAGTGAATTAATGTAAAAATTAGAAATTAACTTATTTTCATTGATTGATGAATTATTTTTTTTACCTAATTGCTTTGACTTGAAGTTAGAAATTGTAAGTAAATTTCAAATCATGGACTTGTTGGTTTGAAAAATTTGAAAACAAGTAAGTTACAAAGTTCATCGATGAATGAGAAAAAGTGAAAATAATTTTTGCAAAACTATTAATATTATATAAATTACTTCTTACGTATTAAAGTTTTTATATATAAATGTATTATTTTATGCATTTTATAACTTAAATTGATAATAATTTTTATAAATACTTAACACAAAAATAGAAGTCTTATAATTATAAATAAATTTGTAATAATCTCTCTTACATACTATTGCAATAAATCTTATGATTCTATGAGAATTGAGATCAGTTTAAAACTAAAATAATATAAAAAAATTTTTGTGCTGTTAAAAATAACTAATATGCTAATGTTTTATTAACATTAATTATAAAATTAAATTAGTCATAGTGATTTTCATTTTAAAAAATTATTACACATAGCACAAAGATTTTTTAAAATTTATTTTTACGTAGAGCCTATTGATGATAAATTACTTGTGATGAAGATAAGATGTAAATTTGTTAACTTAGTTCATAAGTTCATGTAAGTTGTACTGTATTTGACTACTAATAGTAAAATTTATTATGTATCTGCAATGACTTTTATTATTTCCAATAATTGATAATTATGATTTAATATAAAATGTATACAATTTTATAAAATTATAAAGAAACTATCATGTACTATAATAATATACTCTTACTATTGAAAATATAAGATAACTATTAAAAAAACATAAGTATTATTTTATTTATTCTCATCACCCGTAGAGAAATTGTTTCAAATATGAACTAATATTTTTAAAACTACAATGAATTAAGTTAAAATTAAATAATTTTAAGTTAATTATAATTTTAGTTTTAGAATAATTATTTTTGGTTGCAGCAACAAACAAAAAGCAGAGATTTTGAACTTATTTTACCAATTATGATAGGATTTCAATCAAATGAGTGCTTTCATGTGCATTAGGTGTGTGCGTCGAGATTGACCGAGTTCGAGTCGAGAGCTCGATTTTTGGAGTACTCGTCGAGTTTTTTCGAGTTACTCGGCTCGACGAGTACTCGGATCTCTCGAGTCACTCGAAAAAACCAGAAAAAACTCGAAAAGTCGAGTATTCGGTTTAACTTTTCGGGTCAAGTTTTTTTACCGATCAGCTAGAAATTTTGTGTACTCACTCACCCCCAATGTGCATGCATGTATACGAGAAAAAAGTTTTCACGATTTTAATTGTAAAAATTTCAGAAATACATACAATGATGAAGATTATTCCAACTTATGATACTTACGTTAAGAAAATATCAAGTCTATGTGAAACAAAACTGCGAGTCGGTAGGATATTGATTTCGTTTTTGAACTAAGTTCTTACTTTCGTAAAAAGTCGATTTGGCATTGTCATTTTTGAAGTTTTTGCAGAAGCATAGATTTAGTATTAGTATTATTTATACCATAAGTATTTTTTATGCATGCATGTAAATAAATTTTAAAAATAAATTCCAGTTTAATTAAAATTAAAAAAAGTAAAATGAAATTATGTTGCTGGTAGAAATTAATTAAGAAAAATATCTTTGTTACAATTTAAAAGAAAAATAATCTTATCCTCAGTAGAAAATCCATTCATGATTAAATGCTGTTTTAGCCATTTCTCGAGTTTAGCGTTTGATCATGAATGATATTTAATAAGATTAACGACTATTATCAAAACAAAATAAATACGATTGAATAGTAAATCATGCACTTGTGGAGTAAAATGAGTGACAAAAAAAATCTCATATAAACTTGATATTCACTGTGACCAGGTAATCTGTAGTTTTTTTTTACTTTCTTTCGTAATTAGCATACGATTTTACGTTACTACTTGGATATTTATGTACTTGGTCAAAGAATGCATTATCCGAATCTCGTATTAGGTAGAAACAGAATATTACAGAAATCTATGAAGTCAAAGTAAAAAAGCTCTCAGATCACTAGGAAATATTAAAATACAAAGCAAAGCCGAGGAGAACAGAAACCAGGTGATCTAAGGCTTCTTTACTTACAAAATTTTTTTATATACAAATTTTTATATTGTTTCCTAGCCAGAAAGTGAATTGTGATTGGAATCATTGAATTAATAATTTAAAAATTTCCCTTTTGGCCTGGGTTTATTATAAACTAGTATAATTACGCACCAAGAAAGGAAAAATAAAAAAAGTTCTAGATAAGCTGGACTTTTTTTCCGTGGTGCATATAAAATTCTCCGCCCTCCAACTGGAAAGCGTCAACTTTTCAGCCACTGTACGAAAGAAAGTGGTTGGTTCTCGGTACCGAGGTTGACCAGAAAAGTTGTATATATATACGCATCTAGGCAGGGAAAGTAAAGAAGCTTCAAATAAATCAAGTTATCATTGTTCTTATCTTCATCTCAGGCGTTAATATCCTGGTGATCTAC
>JAPYZE010004473.1:0-19210 GCA_030522805.1 Leptomastidea abnormis
TTTTTTTTTTATTTTCGCAAAACAGGTATGATATGTGCCGTCGTAGGAAAGGCGGACGCTGCACTAAGGGAACTGCCGGTATGGTTTATTACATAGCGAATCACGCTTTTACAAAAAATTATTTTTTTTTTTATTTATCATTATACATTTTTTTTTATTTTTATTTTATTTTCCTTTTTTGTAACTACTCACACGTTGTATAATTGTTTGTGCTATATGTACGTGTGCTCGTTGATTATTTTATTATTATTATTATTGTTGTTGTTGTTGACATAGCATTGTAATTTGGATTCACTGGCACACTCACCTTGTACATAGTAATAACCCCAGTAATCTATATGTACACACACACATCATATTTATTTATTTATTTACCTTATTTTAATTTTATTTCACGATCATTAAAATTAGCGCACGTAATTCGGTTATATTGTAAACTGGGTCACTGGTAGCCTCCAATAGAAAACGAAGCGATTTTCATTATAAACCCACTAACGAGTTGATTTTCCCTTTCCAACTTGGCCAGTCTGTGGCCAAGCCTCGTTCGGCACTTGTGTGTTCTATAAAAAATAAAAATAAAAGATAGAGAGAGAAAGAGAAGTGAGAAGGAAAGGGGCAGAGTAGAACAAAAAGTGGAATAATGAAAATCGCTTTTCACAGAGTAGATTGTATTATATATACATATATATATTTTTTTTCTCTTTCGTTTTTCTCTTTTTTTTTGTTTTCTTTTGTAGATTCAGATCACGTGCTGTGAAAGTCCATCGCATGTGTGCATCCATTAGTATGTCGACTGCAGCAATATAACATGCGCTTGCATAGTTGAAAACTATCGAGTGCTCTTTTTTTTCTCTCTTGGCTCATTTGTTTCTTGGCTCTCGATTCATCGATTCATTTTGATTATCTTGATTGTTACGAACTTTTATGTTTTACCAATATTCGTTGGTTTTGCTTTTCACTGATAACATAGATCTAATTGTATTAATTTTTTATTTTTTTAAATCAATTAATACTTGAATATTTATAAATTGATAAATAAAATTGATAACAAATTATCATTTTGAATGTGTCAAATCAATTGTTTCAAATAATTTTAAAAATTAATGCCAAATCATACTAATATTTTACAAACGAAAGCCAAGCATATTTGTAAAATAAAACCAAAGGATGTATCATGCAGTCAATACTCGCGGTAGTTTTTAAAGCTCATAAAATAAAACTTTCACAGCACGTAGTTCCTGATACACCAAACTCTCCTTTATATAGTTTTAGACATAACAAAGCGAATAGCATGTGGAGTGAGAACAAAAAAAATATATATTCGTATATGTATAGCACTTGGCTAAAAAAAAAAAATGAGACACGTGACTAATCGTCGCTAAAGTTCGAGCGAAAATTTTCAATGTATCGTCTGTACACATTATACTAGTAGCTGAAATATATTCAAATCACGTGACTATATAGCTTGGTTTGTGTGCGTGCGTGTGTGTGTGTGTGTATGTTTTTTGCACTTCTATGCACTCTTGTGTCGGCATACAAACGTGAAAACTTTGTCATAGGAAATGCAATGCAGATCAATCGCACTAAATACCGTGCGTATACATTTGTACATACAAAAATCAATGGTTATGTTTTTTTTTACACCTTTTTGGTATGTTAGTTTATCTCGATAGTTTGAAATTGAGATTATCTGGAAGGTATCAATCGAGTGGTTAATTGTTTTATTATTGTATTTTTTTTCTTCAAGAATTGGTGAACATCACAGAAAATCTTTCTCTTTTTTTTTCTTTTCCTCAATCTCATCACGCGCGTCATTGCTTTTCACCGAAAAATCTATCACACTATACACTTTTATTGCATCTTAATTCTTTTGCAATATTATTTTTTTTTTCTTTTTAAAAACATGTATATTTTTAATTAATTACAGCCATCAACAGCCTTTAAATTCATTTGAGATAATGTTAAAAGGATCTCAGAAAATGAATCGTGAAAAAGATTTGAAAAGAATCGTAAAGCTACATTTTCTATAGAGTGTGATTTGTTAAATGAATATATTGTGAATCTGAAATAGCTTAATCGAGAGAAAGTCAGCTTTGTAATCTACAAGTTTGTGGGTTCGATTCTTGGCGTCTATCGATTGAGTCATTGAACAAGTTTTCATATACCAAAATACGCTCAATAAGAGTGTCAAAAAGGCTTTAATATATATATACAATAATATCGGTGTTCTGCTTGATATAATTTTTACTTTTTTCTTAATAAAATATCACGTATTTATATTTTCTGTCTAGATTTTTTAGAATTTTTTATATAGTTATTTATTTTATAAATTTTACATTCATTTTTGCAAATATATAGAAAAGGAGATCAACCTAAAGCTGTTTCACGTATATGTATACACGTACGACTTTGTATGTTTATACGTGTCAATGTACATCGTCTAAAAAAATTTCAAGAAAAAAATATTAAGATCGAGGAATAATTGAATTTGAGATTGATAAACTAGGATATTTTTTTATTGTTGCGTTACAGATTAGATATGTGCAGGAGGCAATACGCGAATGATGTGTGCAATAGAGGAACCGCAGGTACGTTTTTTGTTCATTGAGAAATTGAACAAAAAAAAAAAATTAAAAAGCGAAAATTTTATTATTATGTGTGATATCTATACTTTTGTCACGATTAAACTATTCTTTTTATTATGCGAACTTTTGCAAATGAGACACTTTATTTTCTGCGACACTAAATTTTATTTACTTTTTTTTAAATTTCACTTGTCTCTTACTTTTGGTTCGTTTGTTAGCTTATCTAACTATGTTTTTTTTTTTTGCATTTTTTATCATCGACTATTCCTTTTTATTTCTACACTTTAATTTCATCACTCGCAACAATTGATGAGGAGCTAAGCTTTACACTATAATTTCTTCGTTACTTTTTCGTCTAATTTTATATCTTGCCAACACTTGTATCTAAATTCTGTCTGCGTTTATTTTCAAGATTACTCAGGATGCTCGTTTTTTTAATGTTTCTCTCGCTATATTTTTTTCTTCCATTGTGCACTAGATATCTCTTGCTCTTATATCTCGTTCTAAACTTTATTTTTCTTTTCTTGATATTTTAATTTTTTATCATTACACAATTTATTATAAATACACTGTATCGAAAAAAAAATACGATACACAAATGCATCACATTGACACATTCTAGTTCTTAAGATATTTAACGTCTCGCAGTTACATCTTACGCGAATCATTAAAAAAAAAAGGAAAAATTTCAAAAGCGATTACGTAACATTTATATGTATATCGAGTTCGACTTTCTATTTGATTGATCGACGTAGCGATATCTTTCACTATATACTTTCGCTTGATATTCAAAGAGAAGAAAAAATAATATAAAAGTATTACCATACATAAACAGATCGTCAATCGACTATGGGATGCAATTTTTACGTAAATACATGTTTGTATAACTGCGAGGCGTTTATCAAAATGCGCGTGGCACGAGATTATCTCTCTTTTCCTTCGTGCTCGTATTATATACACTGAAAATGTATAACTTCTGTTCTCCTTTCGACTGTCACTTTTACAAAATCTCATATCTTTTTTATTTTTTTTTTTCTTATTGTTGCTCTCTCTCTTTCTATTTCTGGCTGCCTTACTGACGTGGAGTTCGGTCGGTAAGTCTTTCAATGGAAATGAAGAATTATAAAACCGTATTAAGATTAAAGTGAAACTGTCCGTGTGTATATAAAATGTATAAAAAAAATAAGGCTATGCATACATGAAATTACGGATTTTTCGGATTTATCTGTATATTATATGTGAGAATCGAATTTTAATAACGCAAGTTACAAATAAATGAAAAAAATCTTTTTTTTTTTTAATAATCAGTTATTATTAACGATGTGTTTTTAACGGTGTAAATTTTGAAAATATGCCGAGTGTGAGTTTACAATTGAATTGGTAAACTAAATTAACATTAAATGCATGCACATTGCTTATATATACATATATATATATATATATATATATTCGTGGGTTATATTCATAATTTCGCTTAAAATAATAAAGGCGCGATGATAATAAAAAAAAAAAATTGAATGCTGTATAAGTCAGTAGTAAACGGTTCGGGCTGACTAATTTCCGAATAATCGAAGCCATATAATATAAAGCTTGGAATAATCTTATATTTTCAACAACTTTAATCATTTAATAAAACGAATCTAACAAACGAATTAACAATTAGCGTCTTCATTCTAAAATTTGAAACAATAAAAGAATCAACTTTTTTTAAATTTATATTTTACTATATAAATAAAGTGAATTTCCAAGAAAATTAGAATGAAGACACTAAATCCAAGCATATAACTTATCAGTCCTGCTCTAGTACATTATTAAAAAAAAAAAAATCAATCTAACCGAATACGAATGAGCTTGTACTAAGCTTAAAATCAAATAACCGTTGTATCTATAGTTTCTTTAACCCCTTGTAAACTAAACTAAAAAAAAAATTGAAGTACCGTTAACAAAATTGACGTTCGACAAGTAAAAAAAAAAGAAGAAGAAGCCGACTAATAAATATTCTCAACATTAGGTTTCGCGTACGTGGGCGGTGCTTGCGTCGTCAACAAGAGACTTGAAAAAGTCAACTCTGTGGCTATAATCGAAGACACGGGTGGCTTCAGTGGTATTATAGTTGCTGCTCACGAAGTTGGCCATCTGTAAGTTAATTTTTTTTTTCTTTTTTAACATGTCACTCTTTTATGATTTCTGAAAGAAAAAATAAAATATAATTTTTACACCTCTTGCTTAAAAGAGATTTCACATTTTCACTGTCAATCACTTTTTTTTTTTCTTCAAAATTTCCTTCTATTACGTACGATGAGTAAAATATAATATTTAAAGTAGAAGCTTTGATGATGATGATGATTGATATCTGTAGGTTGGGTGCCGTACACGACGGCTCACCACCACCGAGTTATCTTGGAGGACCAGGAGCTGAAAAGTGCCGATGGGAGGATGGCTACATCATGAGCGATCTTAGGCACACGGAAAAGGGATTTAAATGGTCTCACTGCAGCGTCTCGTCATTTCATCACTTCTTAAAGTAAGGACATTTTTATTTTCTTTTTTTTTATTAATATTTATAATTTTTTTTGTACATGATCTTTTTCCTCTTAACGACATTGAATATATAATAATTTTCAATGAAAATATTTTTTACAGTGGAGACACCGCTACGTGTCTTTACAATGCACCTCACGAAGATGAGGCACTGCCAAGAGTCTTGCCGGGAAAACTATTGTCACTTGACGCACAGTGTCGAAAGGATCGCGGAACGAGCGCCTGCTTCGTGAGATACATTTTATTTTTTTATTTTCTAAATTGACCTCTAATCTTTATTTAATTTTGTCAATTCTAATTAAATATTTTTTTTTTTTTACTTTCAATTTTTAGAAAGATGATCGAGTTTGCGCTCAGCTGTTTTGTTTCGACGCGAGTTCCGGATACTGTGTGGCGTACAGACCGGCAGCTGAAGGATCGCCTTGCGGTGATGGCCAAGTACGTTGACAAAATTTTTTTCTTATTTATTTTTAATTTGCGCTATACATGCACGAAATTTGAACTACTAATTTTTTTTGCGATAAAGTAAGGTACTCTACGAAAAAGCCTAATAATTGTTAGAGCATATTATTTTCATTTTTACTCGTTGAAAAACTGTACTTCAAAATATAAACATATATATTAAAAAAAGAAGAAAAAAAACAAACAAACATTTTCACGTATAATCTGAAACTCAAAATCATGCATCCGCTGGCTGTAACGTCGATCAGCAAGATAAACCACGTTCAAAAAAAAGAAATAAAAAACCCTCACAATTGGCCTTTGTTATTATTATTGTTCTTTTTCATTTTGCAGTACTGCCTGAATGGAAAGTGCGTTGCCGAGCACGAGAATATCATTCCTGATTATACGCAAAACGTACCGACGTACGTGAGACGAGAAAACATTTACAACGCTGCGACGCAAAGTCGGCCGTTGTATGCGCGGTATAATACCAGTACGACGGAATACAGGTAATTTTTTATTGATATTATTAGTGGGATAAGTTTTTTGGATAATTTGACAAAAAAAAGTATTATTCAATGGTAATGATGTGTTGAGGTGTTTAGAATAATTTGATGAGATATGTTGGAATTTAGAATTAAATAATAATTTATTTTGATGGGTAGTAGTAGTAGTAGTAGTAGTAGTAGTAGTAGTAGCAGTAGTAATGTTGTGGGTATTAAGGAATGATTATGGTAGCAACTGCTGTAGATCATTCCATTTTTTATCATTTTAGATTATTATATAGATGGTCCATCCAACACATTGATTAATTAAATTTTTGGATTGTACATACAAATTATAAAAAAAATAATCCAAAAAAATACTAATAATTTAAATTTAAATCACTTAAAAAAGAAAATAAATGTACGATTCCATTAGTCCCTATACAGTCATCCTCGAATAAAATAAAGCACCCTACAAAAAACCTTTTAAATATCTTAAACATAATCACATACACAGGTATCAATGGGACGACACGACACGGAGTCCATACCAGTCGCCGTACAAATACACAACGTCATATCCGAGTACGCCACAGAGTATAAATAGTATTATAAATAACGATAACAATAATAACAATAATAATAATAATGGCTTGACGACACCGGGCCCGTCATATTACACAACTGCCCCGGTAACCCAAGCACCGTTATCATACGCGCGCTACACACCCTCGACCGTCAGTAATTTCATAACCGACGATCAACAATACAAGAAATACAGTTATAATTACAATAACAACAATTATAACAATGACTATTACAATAATAATAATAATTATAATTACAATAATAACAATCCGTACTACACGAGCTCAACAACGAGAAGAACGTATTCCTATGAGTATAGTAGTACCACTGGCGCTTATGAGAGTCCAAATGATCTTGGTTATTCAAGACCTCCTGCTCCTGCGCCGTTTGTTTACAAGAGTAGTACACCTGGTCCAAGTGCGTATTGGTCCCAGACGAATTCGGCTCAATATGCACCGCACAGTTATGCTCACGGTAAGGATGCCTGATGAGCTTTTTCGCAGAATTCGATTTTATATGTTATTGAGGCATTCTTTTCTTAATCTCTTGATTTCTCTTTTTTTTATCTGTCTTGATGTGTATTATTTCGAATTTTCATCTTTTTTTCTTCTTGTTTCTTGTTATTCTTATAATATGGACTTTTTGTGTTTTGGTACTGTATTTTCAAAAAAATTTTCTGGACTATTCTTGTTGCGTCAGTTTCTTTTAATCTTATGGCTCTTAGGTTTATTTTGCTTGAAATTTTTTTTCTTCTTTAATTTCATATTATATCTTTGTATCTTCTTTTCTGATACTTTTTTTTCATGCTGTTTTCCTCTGGCAATCTGTTATTAATTTTTGTTTCCATTCGCTCTATAATTTCAGCATTATATCTGTATTTCTTATTTACTATTTTAAATGTCTTGTTTTTCTAATCTTCGATGTATTTATATTCTTTCAAAATTCTTCAATCGCTTCTTTCGAACTCCTTTCTATACCAAAATTCAATTTCTTATAAAATACAATTTTCACTTGTTTAATCTTCAAACTTCTGTCCACTTTTTTATATAGATTTCATTATTTATTTCTATTCATTAAAAAATCTTTTTCTTTTTCTTTTGGAAGTATTTGTACATAATAAAATTATGTAATTAATTCACGCATGCGAAATTCATAATTTATAATACATTAACTTTCTTACGTGTATACTCCGATGTCATATCTTGTCTTGCATGATTTATTTACGTTCACGTGTATGCTACTTCTGAGTACATACACAAATATCTTTGTGTATTTCTTTTTCCCTTATAATAGATGTCATTAATTTCAATCCAACTTTGAATGTATACTGCAATCAATTTTCGAAATCATAATGATGATGAAGGGATAACTTTACCAAGAATAAAATTAAAATTTTTGTCTTTTACTCAAATCGTTAACTTGATCGATTCTTCGACTAAAAGACTGTCTAGCATGCAAAGAACTTGACAATTCTTTAGACACTACTATTTTTAATTTATTTATTTTTTAGGACGATCGACAATGTAAATTTACTCAAGACTATTTTAAAACTTTACTGTATATAATATACTTTTATTTCATGACTTTTTACAAACACTACTACTCTTTACACTATTTTTAACTCTACAAACACTTGAATCACTTATAAAACTATATGAAACCCTGTCTGCAAACACTATCTACTCTTAAAATTTAAACATGTTTATAATCAAGCTTTAATTACACTATGCGTATCTCTAAAACTGAAATATTAAAATAATTAAAAAAAACTTATGTAAAAAACCTAATTAAAATAATAAGTGCTATATTCCTTTACTTTATATATGTGATGCTAATCACTAATAATAACTATTACTTATAATAATTTAGTCTATTCAATAGTTTAAAAGAATTCATTTTTTTTACATCTCATACAATTAACTATAGTTTAACAATTAATAAGTACTATAAAATCATTAAATTATGTGAAAATACTAATGTAAACTATTGAAAAGACTTTGGGAATAATGTATAATAATTCTTAAGTTTTTTCGATAACAAGAAACTTATAAATTTTATAGGACATTTTTATGCATTTATTTTTTCTTTCTTAGATCTATAATGTATGTTTTCTTTTTTCTTATTTAATTATTGATTTCATTTTTAATTTTAGCTTATTAATTTTTATATTGTTACGTTGTTTTATTAATTACATCGCTGAACAAATTAAATAAAATAAACTTCATTACAATTAGTTTTTTTCTTTTAGAAAATAATTTAAAGATTTTTTCAATAATACAATAAAAAAAATGTATTTGTTATCATCAACAAATTTCTCTTATTTCTAGTTCAAAACTATATAAATGTTTATAAAAGAAACGTAACAATATTGAATTATATTATTTTATATAATTGCCTCTGCAATTAGAAACTAATAATCATTATTTTTTTTGTGTTCTATGAACGAAAAAAAAAAACGAAAAAATACAGAAACAGCAGAGGTCGGTGAATGCCAGGACGTGGGTACGGATTGCGCGGAGCTGATCGACAGGCTGAGGACATGGCTGTGCCATCTGCAATCAGTGAGAAGTCGCTGTTGCGCGTCCCTCAAGACGATTTGCTGAGCGAAAATAAACGACCAGAGGACAAAAAAAAAAGACAACAGAAAAAAAGAAAGAAAGAAAGAAAAGACGGAAAGAAAAAAAAATAGACGACAACGTAGAGAAAGTGGCTCGATATCGCGCTCGAATGGAAGCGGAAAATGTCCAAGAGAGAAAAAGAAGATGGAACGAGATACCGGGAGAAAGAGAGCTAAATTCCAAGGCACAACTATAGCAGAGAGAAAGAGAAGGATGAGCAAGGAATGAACTGCGCGTGAAATGATAACTCGCTCTCTCTTTCTATTCATTTATTAATCTCTATCTCTATCTCTATTTCTTTTTCTCTCGTAACATAACATGGCGAAGCGCAACGACTGTTTTTGTATGTTTGTGTGTGTTAATAATGTGGCTGCGATATATGTAATTGTGAATTATATGCGATCGATTCGTCGAACGACCCGAGACACATTTTTACGCAGAGTCCGGCGAATTGTATTATTACTATTAATTGATTTTAATTTTTTTTTTCTTCTCTTCTTTTTTCTTTCTCTCCCTCTCTCAATTTTGTCTTTAATTTGATTTGAAAAGAGAGTGAGAGAAAGAAAGAGAGAAAGGTGAATGAGTGTTTATGCATATTATATATACTTATAAATATATACAACTGCAATATACAAGAAAGATAAAAAAACGAAAAAAAAAATGAGAAGAAAAAAAATTGCGTAGTGCGAGAACATTTTATTAAAGCGAGGAAGAAAAAAAAGGAAGGACACGCAAGTCGCTAGAGACACATGGAGATACTCCCCCTTTTCTTCCTTACGACACATCCATGACCCCCAAATCCTCCTTCAATGTCTTTTCCTACTCCCTTCTTTATTACCCTTCCCATGCATTTTCTTTCTCTATCTTTTCTTCTTTTTTTTCTTTGAGTCACCACGTGAATATTTTTTAAAAGAAGAAATAAAAATTATTAAAAAAATAGAAGAGAGAAAAAGATAGAGAAAAAAAAGCGCGAGATCGTTCGTTCGCATTATTTTTTTTGCATTTTTACACCAAGAAATCGCAGAGAATGTCCCCTTATTTTTTCCTTACTAATGCTCAATATTCCTATGTGCTATTTCCCTCCTAACGTAACCCACACTTCCCAACTACTCTTCATTCTATTTTACTTTTCTTTTTTTTACGACTAAGTCTGTATTTATGTATGTGCGATATTGTCGAGACTTGACTCGGCGCACGATAGTGTATTATTAATTGATATTATAATTAGTTTTTTTTTTGTTTTTTTTTTAAATTTTTTTTTGTTCTTAATTTTTTATTTTTACTGTAAAGTACGTATTCTTTGCGTCAAACACGCGCACAACGACGACATCGCGAAGCGATACCGGCAGTTTAAATGTACGTTTGTTACCATCGGAGCAGCAAAATTTATCGGCGAATAAATATTGTAAGCGAAAATCATTTGTAGCATAAAAAAAATAAACAGTAGTTTAATTATACAATTGTAACAGTTATTAGTTTTTTTAAAATCCCGTATTTTCCATATCCTTGATACATATTTTATAACTAATCATTTTTATTACGATTCGTGAGACCTTAATTTGTTATTCATTTATTGTTTCATGTGAATAATATTTTGTTTTAATGTTTTTATTAAAAATTAAATTCAATTTAGAGAAAAAAATCACAAGTTTATAAAACAAAAGTAGAAAACCATCACTAAATTATTATTGTTACGTAATAATTATTTGGACATCTAGTTTATTCTATAACTTAATAAATACTTCATTAAATAATAAAAATATCAATTTATTTATTTATGTGTTTTTTATTGCCTTATCAAATTAATAATAATTTATGATATAAAATTTTAATAATTCAATTTAAATACATAAAATTAAATGGTTTAAAAAAATATACTCAAATTACTTTTTTTAAAA
This sequence comes from Leptomastidea abnormis, assembly GCA_030522805.1. Lineage (NCBI taxonomy): Eukaryota > Metazoa > Arthropoda > Insecta > Hymenoptera > Encyrtidae > Leptomastidea > Leptomastidea abnormis. Next base: position 11,160 of record JAPYZE010004473.1, read on the forward strand.
TAAAATAAACTTTTGACAATAATTAAAAATAGTATTAAATTAGATTTTTCTAAAGTAATATTATTATATTTTTATGTATTTTCTATTATATAGCATTTTTAATAAAATTTATTAAACTGCATGGGTAGTCGATTCTTAAGACAAATTAAAGATGACTTGTTTGATGAAAATGATAACAATTGATTTATACCTCTATTATTATTGCAAGTTTTTCAGTAGATACACCTACGATATTAATTAACAAAAGATTGAAATACGTTTATCGGTGATCGTAGAAATATAGTAATATCCGTACGTTGAGTAAAATCATCGAGGAAAAAACTGACTTGCTATTTTTCTTATGCTTCCTACTAAAATTATAAGATGCACAAAGCAATTGCAACGGGAAAAAACTTCAGTTCAGAAAAATCCGTTAAGCAATACACATCAGTTAGAAAAGCTGTTAGTAAGAAAAATAATTTTTCTGGAAACAAACATTTATTTATTATATTTATTTACATTAATCATTATTGCGTAAGTATTTTATATTTTATTATATTAAAATTAATTCTTAATAAAGAATGTATAATTAAATCATTATTTAATGAATAAAATAATTTAATTAATTACACTTATTCAATAAAACTTGAAGTATTTCTAAATCAATCACATATTATTAGAAAGTGTATTTAACAATTGAATTAGTAAAAATAAGCAAAAAGCATTTTTACGAACGAGTTACGTATAATAAGAGTAACGTAGTAAGATGGCAGTACAGTCAATAAATTTTCATATTAGATAAATACAAACTCTTTTGAAACATTGTGATAAAATAAAATAAAATAATGAATAAGGTTATCATTTTACAAATACTTTAAAAATTTAAAAAGAACAAATTTTTCTTATGATTTTTAATAACGATAAAGTTGAATTAATATTATAAATCGAATCACAATATATAATATGATATTTTCTTGCTATAATTTAATTAGGTATTTATTGAAACAGGTTGATGGTGACGTAAATTAGAGAGCATTTACGACTTTAAAAGCTATTACGAAGACGTCTGTATCAGCTGTCCAAGAAGTGGAATCAATATCATTAAATTAAAAAAAAATCAATAAATAAAAAATAAAAACAAGAGTAGACTAATACCTTGATAAAAAAATTGTATTAAAAATATTGAGTTAACCATGTGAATTAAATCAATGATACACAATTTTACGACAGATACTATAATTTAATGGGGAAATAAATGTTAATGTTTTTTGTTTCTAATAACGGAAAATTAACGCTGTATTTTTTTTTATCATGATAATAAATCTTATTGATTACAGTTATAAAAATGGCGTGATAAAACATTAGTGTAGATTTTTTTTTATAAATCAAAAAAAGCACAGCTGTTTAATTCAAAAATACTTATCTTATTTTTATTCGTAATGGTGCCTCATAAATTGTCCGACTTATTATCACAATATCGTTTAAGCACTTCACCCAGTATATTAATTTACAGGTAAATACGTAACATCAAAATTTAATTTTGAAAGTTGTACGTAGGAAAAAATTAAATAATTTATTTTTTTTAATTTTTCATTAAAATTTATTAGATAATTAAAAAAAAATGAAAGAAATGTGGAAAATTTTAATCCTGTCTAGTGCAATTATAACTTACTGTCATGGTCTGGAGGTATAATAAAAATTAAAAAGTTTAAAATTAATAAAAAAAAATGTTACATAACGTAGGATAAAACATTTACTCATTTGCAGATTGAAAATTTGATAGCAGAAGAGTTGAAATTAATCATTGGAACTAATAACGGTAATAATCTTAATTGTTAATTATCGTTATTATTTTTTCTTTTTTTTTTTTTAAATTTGACATTTTTCTCATTATCAGTTCCTGATTACGAAATCGTTAACACTGCCTATACAACACACGAAAATCAACCAAATGAAACGGAAGTTAGAATATTACAAATATCAAGTTTTAAACGTGACATAAGATTATATCTAGAACCAGTGTATGGATATTTGGCGGGAAAAAATACGCCTGTTTGGATAGCTAACGGTGATAACAATTCACTTTTCGGCATCAATTACACCAGAGTTCCCAATGTAATGTTTACCATTTGAATATTTACTTTTTTAAAGTGTTATTACTAAATAATTTTTAAAATGTTATATTTAAATTTTTGAGGCGATGGATGATATGGTCGAACTTTATCAAGACACATATAATAACGCAGCTATAACAACCAGACGCAACAAAGAAGGAAAAATTGATTTTGTAAGTAAATAGATATGTATTACGTATGATATTCACAAACATAAAATGCAAACAATGCAACATATTGCGTAAGATGTATTAGCAATTGTAATGTAAAAGAGAAGAATAAAAGAAAGAAAAAAAAATAAAAATAATAATTTGAATAATAGGAGGGAATCATCGGCAATAATTTGATGCTACGTCAAGTACCGCCAGACTTGCGGGACAAATTATCAAGGAGTAAACGTAGCGCTGGTATACCATTTGAAAGCAATCGTACGCTTCATCGAGAACAACTTCAATATAACGATCAGCATATTCTCATTGAGATACCAGATGTCACAGACAACAAAACGCGTGAAAGTGAGGGAGATTTGATTTTTAAAAATGGCTTTTTAACTATTCATTGATATATTTTCTGAATGATTGATTTTAGAAAATGGATCGTATAATGAGGATTGGATGCTGACTCGATTGAAACGACAAATAAAAGTACCAACTACGGTTTACCCTCAAGTATTGGTTATTGTTGATTATGAATTGTACATGTAAGTTGAAGTTAAAAAAAATTTTTTAAACAATTTTTAAGTATATAATAATTTAATTTTATATTGTAGATCTTTTCGAAAATTAATTAATTTTAAGAAATATATATTATCGTTTTGGAATGCTGTCGATTTGAGATACCGTGTTTTTTACAATCCAAATGTTCGAATAAACATTGCTGGAATTATAATACCAACTGTAAGTTTAAAAAATAAAATTTTTTAAGGAATAATTTTTTTATAGATATTGATTTAATTTTAGGATCCAAAAGGAATTCCTTACATTACAAATCATCTTAATCGTACTTCTTTTCGCGTTATTAAAGTCGATGCAGATGAAGCGCTTGATCACGCAGGAAAATATTTTTACAACGAGACAACAAGCAATTCTCAAAGATTCGTTCTTACAGATGATTACGACGTTATAATGATAATGACAAAGTATACATATATATAATTATAAACATGTTGTGTTTATTTTTATCATGTACAAACACATATATGAATTGTTTGTATTACATAAATCCCTTCTTATTTTTTTTGTTGTTGTACAGATCGGATTTATGCAATCGTATAAAAACGAGGAAAGGTTATAATTACGACTGCACAACTTTAGGTCTGATTAAAATTTTATTTTTATTTATTTCAAATTATAATAATCTAAAAAAGAATTCTTTTTTTTTTAAACTTAGGCTATTCATATCGTGGAGGCGCTTGTACGATGAACATAAATGAATCATTAGTGGAGGCTGTAAGTCTTGTAGAAGATAACGCAAGGTATGCTGGTATACTTCCGGCTGCGCATGAACTTGGTCATTTGTAAGTTAAATGAGCATTACTTTATTATTGCCTACAAATCGTTTTATGACGATGCTTGTATAAAGTATTTCTCGAAATAAACGTTTATTTATATGTCTATATAATATCATGATAGATATAAAAAATTTTGTTTAATTACTATTTATATATCGAGTAATATAATTATATTATTTTATAATACTCGAATAGGCTTGGTATTCCACATGATGGTCATGAAGAACCAAATAAAATAACCTGCCCTTCCGATGACGGATACATAATGTCACGTAAATTGACATTTGGTGAAAATACATTTGAATGGTCATACTGTAGTGCCGAATATATAAAACAATTCTTCAAGTACGTATTCCTTTAATTATGTGTTATTAAAAGTTTGATTTTAACTTGTTGTCTTGTACTGATAGTTCGCCAAGAGCTGAGTGTTTATTTAATCAGCCTGTCATAGATGCAAAAATATCTCGTCTTTTGCCAGGAAGAATTTTATCTCTTAACGAACAATGTGATCGATCGAGAGGATCTTATGCTTGTAATGTAAGATATTGCATAAATTACTATTATTCAAAGAATATATCAATACAAAAGAAATATAAAATAATTAAAAATTTTTTAGTACGACAGTACTGCTTGTGTTCGTCTTGATTGTTATTCGTTTAAATTGAATACATGCGTACCGGTAGCCCCAGCTGCTGAAGGTTCGGAATGTGGTAAAAAATCTGTAAGTTGATTTATAATTATTTTGATAATCTATTTAATTACTGTTGAAAAAAAAAAAATTAATTAAAAATATAAATTTGTATGATTCTGTAGTATTGTATCAATGGAAAATGTATTAATATCAACAAAACGAATAAAATCGATTTAGAAATCGCTGAACCACCAACGCAATTATATTAACAGAAAATATTATTACTCACAGACTGTGATGACGTCCATAATGTGTTCTTCTGAACGTACTCTATTGATTACGTTGATTTATTGTATATTAACATGACAAATAAAACTTTATTTGATACAATTATAAAATAAAAAAAAAAAATTAATACTTTCACTTTTTTAATTAATTTTTGTTTTATCAATAAAATTCTTATAAAATAATAAATACCAACTGATATAAAATAAAAATATTCCAAACCCCTCTTTATCATTGTCCAAAAATACAAAAAGTACATCAGTGTACTCTACCCTTATAACCCCAAGATTCCAAGCTCACCAATACAAGGTAATTGAAAAATACCGAAAAGAAAAAAAAAGCTCATCATCTTACGCACTAGACGTCAAGAGACACAAAAACAATTTCCCAGTTCAGATATAAACATATAAAATATATAAGTAAAAAAGAGTCCAGATGCAGACTCTATATTCAGCAAACTTTATTTCACGCGCAAAATAAAATCAAATACAAGCTGTACGTATTACGTTATACATATATATGTACCCATACAATCACTACTACAGTATCACCAGATATACGCAGGTGTATTCAGAGTAGCAAGAGACAACGGGGCGCAATAGTAGCAGCAGCAGTAGAAGTAATCGAAAGAACAGAAGACACAAGCTCTACTACTACTATTCCTTAAACGGGATATGTGGACGTAGAAAATAGAAGAAACAAGCCTTATACGTACCCGAAAGAAGAAAAGAAAGATTTGACAAAGGTAGGATGAAAAAAGAGGAAAAAAAGGTGCACATGACTCGAGCCCGAAATTATTAAAGGCTGCTCTCGCCCGGTAGTAGTAGTAACAGAAGCAGCTTCCTCGTCGTAGGAAAGTAAGCGGCCGAGGAAAAAGTCTTGTGGAAAATGAGCCCCGTCCAAGGTGACATTTGGTAAGGGAGAGAAGGAGGGGGGGGGGAGATTCCCCTAAAGAGAGGAAGACAGCTTTTTATATTCAGCTCGCCTATACCCGCTTGCGACAAGGTAGAGCCATCCTCCTATCCTTAAACTTCACTCGGTACAACCTATACCTTCATTCTACGTATGTATGTATGTATGTATGTATGTATGTATGTATAAAACGTCTTGGAAGCATATAAGCCGCCGTCGTCGTCGTAGTCCAGGAGCTGCGTGAAGATGAAGGAAAATGGATAATATTCGCTTGTATGTACGACTCGATGGGGGTGGCTCGTGTCATACGACGAATACGAACGAGGTAAAACTGCGTCTGTACATATATATATATATATATATATATATATATATATATATACTATATGTATATAGGTAGAAATAAGGTAGATGGTGTTACATCTTTTTATATATCTAGCACCGTCTCTCTTATACTTGTTTTGCTCGCACTTGCTGCGTGTGTAGGTCTTTTTTTCTGCTTCTTTTTCTATTTTACTCTTTTTTTCTTAGTTTTTACTGAACTGCTGCTACTACTACTAGATTTTTTTTCTTTTTTGTGAGCTTTCAAAAGCTAAGACGTTCCAAGATTTTCAAATATTTTTCACTGGAATTCACGGTTGTCTTCTTTGTATTTATTTTTTTGTTTTGGATGTGGACAACGAGAATATTACTGTCCGGAATGAAACATTATATTTTGACTTAAAAAAAATATATCTAAGTAATTTCATTACAATAATATTACAGTTTATATAAAGCCTTAAAGACATTTTATCGAATGCATTTTGGTATGCGAGGACAATCAACCAAATTCAAGCGCCAAGAATCGAACTCGCGACTAACGAATTCCAAAACCAACGTTCTGCTGATTAAACTATTCCAAGCTTCAGATATAATGTTCTCATATCAATATTTTCTAAAATTAGTCATTATGCGAGTCTTAAAAAAAAATTATTTTCAAATGTTGCATACATTAACAATTTTTGTATCATAAAAATCTTAAGTTCAAAGTAAATATTTATAATGAACTACGTTTATTTCATTATTGTAGCAAAAGTAGATATTACATTATAATATATTCAACAAAAATTCATGATAAAAGCTCCAATATTTCAAGCTTACTTATTTTATAAAATTATTATTAAACGACGACTCTATAAATAGTACACGGAGATAGAGGAATAAAAAGGTTTTATCAATTAAACAAAATAAGTTTGTGCCACACAATTTATTAAAAACTTTGACAAACGGTAAAACGACGTGAAACAATACAATTTGCGTTTCAACTCTTATCAAGTATTACACAATTTTAATATAATTATATAAGCTAAAATTTAATATTATTTATAACATTAATTTATAATTTTCAAACAATGTTCATTTTGTAGTGCAACAAAATCATTCAATATTTAATTTGTGGAATTGAAATTCTTGATTTTTTTATGTAATATACAAGATACGAGTTACATTAATCATTTGAAAAAAAATTTAAAAATTTATTGTAAATTTAACAAACAGTAAATTTGTAAAACACTATAATTTTTTTTGAAACTCTTATTAAGTATCACACAATTTTAATATAATAATATGAGCAAATTTTAAGATATATTATTAATAAAATCATTTTTTAGTGCAACGAAATCATTAAATTTTTATAAATCGTATTCACAACAATTGATTTTTTTTTTAAATATTAGATATAAGGTATAAGTTACATTAATTGGTTGAAACTAATTTAAAAAATTATCTTTTAATAATTTGTAAATGTTACAAATATAATAATAAAGATTTTGAAAAAATATTTGAATTTTTTTTATAATTATTTTGTATGATTTAATGATGATTTCAAAAAGAAAAACAAAAATAGCTCCTAACAATCCAAAAAATAAAATTTTCTTTGATCCTAAAAATTGATCTACAATTTCAGGTCTCATACTTTTTTCCGGTACATTATACAATTCTAATCTTTTTAAATGCTGAGTTATTCCATTTTGATCGAATCTTCGCCAAATTTTTTTCATTTCTTCAAAATACAGTGCACTTCGAAGTACATAAATTTTTTGTTGTCGATAATTATATCGTAGTGAATAAAAGTTGTGCAAATTGTAGGCTTGTATGATTTCATCATTTAAAGCAATAGAAGTTTTATTTAATTTACCCGATTCCAGTACGTTAGGTACGTGAATATTGTTTATGAAATCCAAGCTTTTTTCAGTACAGAATCGCTGGTAAAGAATACCTTCACTCGAAGTTATTGAAAGCTTTTTTACCCCGATGGGACAATAAATCGTGTAGTTGTAATTTTTATGTAAATCAGTCATATTTTCAGCTCGTCGCATAATTTCCGGGACAGTTAAGTTTTTCGTTAATGCTGCCAAATAAGATTGCTGCAAGACAAGCGATGGTAATAAAAAAAACCACCAAAATATTATCCAAGATGAACCCACATATAAATTTCCCACTCCAACCCCGGCAAAGATTCCAATAACTTTTAACAATAATCTTGAAATATCGCGTAGACCTGAGAGAAAAGCTAAGAAAATAATACTTAAAATAACAGCAAACGTGAATGACCAGATCGAAGTATCAAACGGTTCAATTA
>JAPYZE010004474.1:0-10648 GCA_030522805.1 Leptomastidea abnormis
TTACTCGGTTATTTTTCTTTTAATTATATTTTAAAATTTAAGGGTTTAAAAAAATTGATATTGTAAAAAATGTATAAATTTTTTTGTTATGAAAATTTATTTTTGTATGTATTATCAGAATTTATGTAATTTTTGGTAGAGTTGATGACTATAGTTAGAAAGTTTATAAATAAATATTATAAAAACTAATTAAAATAATTGATTTTTACAGTTTTTTTTTATCGTACATAAGTGTTAAAAGAATATGTACTTATAAAATTAGGAATAAATAGGGGATGTTTAACTTTATTACATTAATATTCATAATTTAAATAAATTGAGATTGATAAATTTGATACTGTAGTAATTAAATGTTATAAAATGTATTCTTTATATACAATATCATGATTTGTAATTATTTTTATTTCATTTAAGGCTGGTATTGGAAAATTTCAACTAATCGCAGCATTCTACGTTGGTCTTTGCCTAGCAGCTGATACAGTTGAATTCTTTGCCATACCGTACATCCTTCCAAGTGCAGAAGTAGAGTTGTGCATTGAAGACAGTGAAAAAGGATGGCTAAGTAAGAATTTTATTTAATTTCTAAAATTTATTTCTTTAACAAAATAAAATATTAAATTAATTACAATGTTTTGAATTTTAGGCAACATTACTTTGATGGGTCTTGCCATTGGTGGAATTTTTTGGGGAGGGCTGGGAGACAAATTAGGACGTAAAAGATCATTACTAACTGCAATGTCCGTTCATTCCTTATTTAGTGGAGTTGCTACTTTTATGCCAACATATGGAACATTTATGACAACTAGATTTTGTTCTGCTATTGGGTAAGCTTAAATGAACCAAAAATAAACTTTCATTAATTGAATGAACAACAATCTCAAAGAATTCTATCTTAAATAGAGTGGGAGGAGCATTGCCTTTGGCATACACTTATTTGGCCGAGTGCTGTCCGCACACAAACCGCAGCAAGTGGATTGGCATGCTAGTGGGTGCAGGTGCTCTTGGTGGCATTTACGCGGCTCTGATCGCTTGGGCTGTTGTACCCACCACTGGTGAAATGGTTGTTCTCGAGAATAAAGAACACTTTAGCGCCTGGCATCGTTTCCTCATGTTTTGCTGTCTACCGGCCTTCTACGCCACCGCTGGTCTCATATTTTTGCCTGAGAGCCCGCGTTACCTTATTGAAGCTGGTCGAGACGTTGAAGCCATGATGGTGTTTCAGGTGAGTATTACTATAAAAAGCTGGCTAGTTAATGAAAATTCATAATTATATCTTTTAATTCAATGTTTTTTTTTAGAAAATTTACAAAAAGAATAATGCACAAAAAGGCGTCACTGGGGCACAATACCAACTGTCTGAATTAGAGCTTCCAAATAAAAGGCCGCGTGGTCTGGCTCCACCATCTCCTGAGAATCATAATACAAGTGTCTTGGCTGGCATTATGTGTTCAATTCAAAGGGTAAGTTGGCACAAAGATTACAATTTGATCACTTTTGGAGTTGTTAAAAATTGAGCTTTTTTATTTCTTATAGTTTTGGAGTTCTTTTCTAGAAGTATTTTCTAGTCCTAATTTAAAAATGACTATTGTACTACTTCTTATTTGGTCCGCTGCCGCATTTGGGTACAATCACTATTATTAAAATTTATATTATTGTATATTTATTTTGTAATTGTAACTAATGTCTAATTCATGCTACAGGTTGTATGGACTTATGGTGTGGTGTCCAGAGTATATTAAATTTTTACGATCTGTAGAATTTAAATCTCATACCAAAACAATTTATAATAAAGAATTTGTGGACCAAATTTTCAGTGGTTCCTTAGAAAATCGTCAATACAAAGATTCAAGATTTCAAAACTGCAAGTAAGGAAACGTTTAATTTTACAATTTAAAATGACATTAAGTATAAAAAAGAAATTATTTTAATAATTGAACTTGATTTATAGATTTTCCAAACTGGTTATAAGCCATGTAGATTTTGATAATTGCACATTTCAATCAGTAGAATTTAATAGCATTAGGTCTAGTAAAACACATTTTACTGATTGTGTAATTAAAGATTCCAAGTAAGTTTTGAAAACTAAATTATTTAAAATTAAGGTTGAGCTTGATCTTACTTTTAATTAAAACTAATTTTTTCTTTCTTCTAGATTTATTGACACCGATCTTTCATCTCAAGTTTTTCATAACTGTGAATTGAAAAACAATACAAAACTCAGTCTTAGTGGTCCATGTCCTACTCTTGACTTGGATTACAATATTTACATCGAAGAGGTGATGCATAGTCACCTCGCGGCTCAACTTTCGTTCATGCCGGCAGCTGCATTAGCCGGACTGGCTCTTACAAATATTTTACGGCCAAAAATGCTTGGTTTGTTTTCTTTTTTAATTGAAGTAATGTTGATAGTTATAAAACATTGAAATCATGAGACTTTGTGTTTATAGGTTCTTCATTGTTCCTCTCTTCCATAATTGCACTTTGCCTAATGCTGGTTAGTACAAATAGCACAGCTGTTCTTGGATTTGAAGCAGGCTTTGTAGCAGTCTTAGCTATTGTTTGGACATCGTTGGTAATGTCAACGATTGAATGTTACCCTGCTCATCTAAGGTAAATTTGAACTTATTCATACATTGCTTATCTTGTGTTATGACTATTTTATTTTTTATTTAAAAATTTGTAATATTTTAGATGTACCGGTTTCGGAGTGATGGCAGCCGCTATTCGCATGTCAATTCTGATGGCATCAATAATTTATCAAACGCTTATAAGTGCACCATTAATTGTGCCCGCATTATTGACTGCGTCGATTCTACTCGTCGCCAGTTTCGCTACAAGCTATTTGCCCGACAGAAGTATGGGTTTGGTGTGAGCACTTGAATGAAAAAAACAAACATTACTAAACTAATGTAACGGAATCAAAGTGAATATTGATGAAGTCAACGACGAGGCTGACGCCTAAAGCGCGTATGTAAGTACGTTATATTTGTAATGGATAAAGTGTTGAGCGTCCCGGGAATAATCAAAATGATTTGAAGGACAAGAATTTTTTTTTACCTTGTTCTGCTTAATTTTCGAGGACCAATTGAATGCGTTGAAAAATAACGTTTACTCTTTTTCAATACTCTGTCCCTGATTAGAACATTAAATTATGATTAAAAATCCTCAGCGATAATTCATACATAGTAACGTTTTAAAATTTACGTACTAGTGATGTGAAATATTTCGTAGATTTATTAATCATTTAGGTTTTAATTGTACACTAGAAAAATACAAATTTTTAGAAATTGTAATATTTCTCACTAATTTATAATTAATCTTTAGAGGTACTAAAAAATTAACTTGAGATAAATTGATATATTTATTTTAAAGTAGTTTTGCTCGTAATAATCTTGCGGTAGTTATCGTCAATTAAATTTATTTAAGTTTTTGTCTCGAAAAATCTAGAATAGCAAACAATTTTAGTTAGAGAAGCAGAATCAAATAGTTGGGAGTGCTAAGCAAATTTATAAAATTAAATAAATTGCGCACATTGACTGTTACTAAGAATCGCCAAATTTCTAAAATATAATAAATGGAGCAAGTAATAACATTACCATTTTACTTTGTTAGAAAATAATGAAGCACAATTTGCATTCAATCAATTTTCTGGAATAATTTTGGAAATCACCTCAACAAAGTCAGATTAAGAGCAACATATTAATACAGTAAATATAAAGATAAGAAAACAGACAAATTTGATTATATGTAATGCATTTATATTTGGAGCTTCTAATTCAGCAAACATAGTTACAAATTACATAAAAAAGACTATTTTTTAATACTAAAATATTTTTAAAACATGTTATCAGTTTTTTTGAAAGATCTTAAAAAAATAAAATACATGCTACTAATGAATGATCTTAAAAGATCAACAAAAAGTAGTTTTATACATATTTAACTTTTATTCACATTATAACTATTGCTAAAGATCTTTGAAGCTTTTATTTTAAAACGTAACAAGAAATTTTGTGCCATACAAAACTGATTGTAATTGTAATATAATAATATTAATGTTTTTTTTTTAAACAAGTGGCTTATAAATCACATCAATCAATTTGATATAATGGCAATCTTAAACTATTTTATTAACTAAAATAAGATGTATTAAAAAAATAAATATTAAATCAATTGTAAAATCAAACATTAAATTTAATGTTATTTTTCTACAATATTTTGGCTGATTTTTACTTAAATAAATGAGAAACACAAATCGCTCTTTTTTAAAATATTATATATTTTTAAATATACAATATTCAAGTTTTCGTGCAATAAATTTATCAAGCTTGACAAAATACTCGCATAACTTTTATTTTTTTATATATTTAAATACTCTCACAGTTATCAATATATAATAATCATATTGTTAGTCAAAAGCGACTGTACTATCAAAATTGAAATAAAAAAGTTATTCACTTTTAATTTTTTTATTTGAAAATTTTAGTTAGACAATTTTTAAATTAAATGATTTACTTTTACTTAGAATATAGGCTTTTCTAAGTAACAAAACAATGAAACCCACTGGTCAAATAAGTTTATTAAGCTTATCATAATATATAAAAAGAAAAATATGCAACTTATAGCAAGTAGAAAATTAAATCATGTACACTAGTCTAAAGACTATTGAATATCCGACTATAAAAAATCAACGTAAATAATTTGTAAAACACCCGCACTTTGTTAAGTGTAATATTCACGTTTTATTTCATGATTTTATTCGTATAAAATACTCTCGATAAAAAAAGTAATGGAATATTTTGAGAAAAGTTATGCCAAAAATTATTGGGTCATCAACTAACATATGTACATTTATATGCAGAGTGCGCTTACTTTGTGTTATAAAAGAACATTATTTGCTCCTGATTTTGTTTGTTTATATCGACTCATTTTTAAACTTAAGAAAATTGACCTATCGATTTTATAAAATTAGTGGCACAATATAATGAAATCTCAATCTCTCGAATTAGTGTACTGAGGACGATTACATAAATTTTTAATGTTTAGATAACTAAAAATTATTGGTAGTCTTAGTAATAATTATTGATATTGACTTGTACACTTACACAATATAACTTAAAAAATTTTTTTTACAATAGTAACTTTTAAATTTCGAAGGAGCAATTAGCAATACCTGATTATGTTAAATATGTCAATAATAAAAAGATAGACTACTAAAAATTTTTAATAATCGAAACTATTTTACAATTAACTTTTTTATTCACACAGCATAAAACCGACATGTGTTTAGATTTTTTTACGGTTTTGTTGTGTTAACATAAAATGACATGGAAAAAAATACATCATACCTATTCTGTATAAATATTATTTTTAAGACCAGACTTTGTGATATTAAAAGAAAAAAATATAAAAAAAATACAGGAATAATTTAACTGATGCCTTTTTTACAATATTGAATGTATAATTTAGTGTAATATCACATTTTGTAAATAACGTTCTCATTCATGCAAAATTATTTGATCTTAAAAATTATGTAAATTAGTAAAAATTTTGATGTAAAAATTAATAAGACAGTTGCATATAAAAATATTATGAATGTGGCCTACATTACAAAACTGTCTTAAATATTGTAAGTTTCTGTGTATTTTTTCTGAATTAAAAATGAATCTTTGTTATTTGTGTAACAATTATTTGTAACAGTAAATGAACTCTATTACGTAATGTTTAAAGTAATATGTTGTAGCATACTGAAAGAGACTGTTACTGCAACAAAATCTGAAAATGAAAACTGACTGTGAATATTTTCAGTGATGTCTTATTTGTAATTCATGTCTAGGCATAATGCTTCTTTTGCATCTCAACGTTGTCAATTAGATTAATAATAAATAATAATCATAAATTAAATTAGGTAATTTTTTAAATAATGAAAAAATTGAGAAAAATTGAAAAATCATAGTTTTTAATATTTGTGATTATCAATGTAAAAGTTTCTTTGAACAAAATAAATTTTTTATCAATTTCTTTTAATTGGAAAATTATTATTCTTAAATAAAATTTTGAATTTTCATTTATAAATTATAAAAATAAATGTATAGCTTTGTGAAGATTGCAAAATATTTGTTATGAACTAGCACATTTGTAAAATAAGGTGTATCGAAAGTTTCAAACTTTCTTATAACAATTAATTTTTTTCCATACTTATAATTATTGCGTAATACAAAAGGTAAAAGCTTCAAGGAAACTTCTTTAACAATCTGTTTTATTAATAAAAAACTTTATTCCTAATAGCGAGTGAACTGTAAACTTTTAAAGCTTGATACAATGGAAAATATTAACAATGTAAATTTTTTAACATCCATTGTACTTTTACCATAACTTTACAATTGCGTGACTCTTGTAGAGTCGTCCTAGGATTCTGATTATTGAGAATACAAGTAAAAGTTCTTTACTTTGTTTTCTATTTGTTGCATGAAGCACAATTATTATTTATTAACCTGCAGATCCTGATGTATATTAAAAATATAATATATAATATTAGTACATACCTTTTTTCTATAATAAAAAGTAGCAAATGGAAAATCACTGTAAATACATAAAAAAAAAAATTGAAGAGTGATTACAGTTTTATTATTTTTTCCCAAAATCCCTTAATAGTATGTATTGTTGCTTAATAATCTCTTCTTGATGTTGAAAAAAATTATTCACCATAAATATTTAAGAATGTTTCATAGGTAGAAATAGATGATTAAAAATAAGTTACATGATTTATTTTACAGAACGTAAGATCGTTTATTAGATATCAAGTTTTACAAATATTATCACACACGTTTTTTTTTCTTCAATGAATGTTCTCGGAAGATAGCCGTATTCTATATTGTACAAATATAATAATTATATTAAAAGTGACTATATACGTATATAAATAATCGATTACTCATATAAAACGGTGCGCTCTCATTTTATGTACATTAGTGTACACCACGATTCAACTAAAATCTTTTTCGTTTATCGTTGATACGGGTGTATTATAATATAGAGGGACGATGAATATTCTGTTCGTTGATAAAAATCAGCTTACTTTTTTCTTTACTCGTAAAAATCTTCGTTTACTAATTTAAAGTGAAATGTTATTTATTATAACAATATCCTTTGTGAGTGGACGACCTCTATATTTTTACGAACATACGCAATTATCTTAGCTGACCATCTCAGCGCACTTATTAAATCAATAAATAATGTTTATTGTTGGTATATAAATATACGACCTAGATTAATTATACTTTTGTGGTAAAATATAGGCTCATACATTTTGTAGGCCCGTTGCGCTTATAAAACGTGCGTTGCTCTTTTACTTTTCTTTTACTTTCTAACAGTAATATTCATTGTTCATATTTCTTTTTTCTTTAAAACACGTTTGAAATTTTTTTCATTTACAAGCATTTTTCTTCACTGACACTGTTCGTAGATAATATGTTAAGTTTCATTTTCAGTCTTACTTTTCTTTTATAAAATTGTTACTATATTAAGAGAGATGTAAATTCGATAGAAATATGATTTTTTTTTAATCTTATTATAAATTTTTTGTAAAGTAGTTTAAAAAATCCAAAAAAGTTAGATTTTTTCTTACTACATTATAAAGACATTTGTATTAAATTGTTGATTAAAAATTCATTGCATTTTTAACATTGGAATAAATTTATTTGGAATAACTGCGATCCGTGTCAGCTGAGAAGAACTTTGATTTTTATTTTATAAAAATGCTGTGATATCGCAAATTGTTTTAGGCGAGAGAGTAAGTGGCGGCACTTAGAATTGTATTTGCGAAATTAAAAATGAACAGTCTTGTTTTAGGCACGAGTATACAATGTTGGCATACCACTCGGTCACGTAAACATGAGACATCGATGCTACTTACACTACTTGATAATATGCTTCTTTTTCTTTTGTTCATTTGTAGCTCTTAAACCCTCACCACTTTTTTTAATATTTACAAGTTGTCCTTTCGACTCAAAGACTTTTAATAAAAATATAAAGTGTTAAAAAGGTTAAAAGTGTAATGGTAAAAAGAGATTTTTTTTATAATGACGTTGATATTGGTTTTCAATCCAATTTCATAATAGTAAAAAGGATATTCATTGTGCAAAATCGGCAGTTCTTTTTGGCAAAGATATGCTACGGACATTGTCAGTCAATTTGTTTTTATTACAAAAAACTGTCTCTTTCTCTCTTGTCATCGAAAAAAAATTATATATAATTATACATACATTTTATTTCTATATAGTATTATAAAACTATATTAAAATACAAAATTATGTACTCAAAAACAGTTATGTAATATATTCAATGGCAATACATAAAATATTATTAGATAGAAAGATTCATATTAACAATCTTTCAATTCTCTGATTTCTTTAATATTACATTGAATAATATTACTACACAATTGTTTTACAAAGTACATATGAAAAAATAAACTTTATACTATTTACGTATAAATTTTTCGATGCTCATTTTTTAATCGAAATTTTTCATAAAAAGGCGATGATAATTCGAATAAGAAATTTTTTTTATAGTAACTAATACAGATCTTCAGATATAAAATCTATCTTATATGTATATACGATTCAGAAAAAAGTTGTGCGCAATTATTTATTAATAATACTCGAACTTTTTGCAAAAGTCTGGCTCCTTTTTTTATACGATACAAAATTATTTTACAGCGAAACCAAACTTTCTTAATTTAAATCTTCATACGCTCTCCTGCATATGCAAGCAGATTAACATTTTTACATCCATACTCGATGATCGACGATTATAGTGATACTAGTTTAATAAGAAACAATTGTTTTTTCCCAATGAGATCATAATACTAAATGACTAACATTATGGAGAAAAAAGTACATAATATCTTCAGAATATTTTCGGTTGAGTTGCTTTAAATGCATTTTTTTAATCAAAAGCCCAGCAACTGAACTTGGTACATTTTAATTTTTAAGGCCATTAATTATTTCAGCTTTTTTTCTTTACGGTTTTTATATTCCATGAAAATGACATTCATTATTACATCATAATTTACGTTTTTACATTTTTTGTAGCTTTATATTTTTTCCAAAAAAAATAAAAGCACTTGTATATGAAATAATAATAATTCGAAGAAAATCATTTTTCGTTCACCGAGAAAGACACTCCGATTATTGTTTCGTATTTCTGAATAAAATTTATATGCTTTACATTGCAAAAATTCGACAATGGCAATTTGGAGTTTCTTTGCTTACATTTAAAAATTAACTAAATTTACATTGATTGTAATGTATCAACAAACGGGTGTACATAAATAGCGATTAATCATGTTTAAATTCTTTAATTTATATTGAATACATGCTTTCTAAATAAAAAGTTTCATTCAGAAATTCTTCAATTCAATGACATATTACTATACACTTTTGCGTTTGTTTGTAAAGCTTAAAACGACGTTTCATCATGTTGTTCAAGGATTTCTTACATTTTGTCAGCTTTTAAATGAAAATATCAAATAGTGGGCAGAGACAATGTATAAATCTCCTCAAACTGGTTTACGTCAGTACGCATTTGCGTTTAGCTGCAACAAGATTACATGTTTGCGTTAAAAATTTTATTTTACGAAAAAAACTTTAGCGCATTATTATCAAAAAAACGTTGCGCTTGCGATTTTCGCGTGCATATATATTATAAATTAGCTTATCCAGAGCTATCTAAATTTTTGATTACGAACAAGTTCACTCAATGCTTGCCAAGTGTCATGCTTGAGAGCGCAGCTTAAAAGGAAAATAAGAAGAGAACTGGCGGATCATTGAGCAAGGAAATCTCGTTTGTCGTGCAAATTGCTGTGGAGAAAAAAGCAGGACAATTTAGATTTTTCGCATCCAAGCTCCTGTCCGTTCGTATGTGTCTCTCGCTTATTTGTCTTCGTCCTTTCGTATATGCATGCGCGTCGTCGACCGTCAATACTCGAATTTTTTTTCGGCAAACGATCGTAAATGCAGTCTATGCTATTAACGGGGATGGCACGTGCTTTATTTTTTTAAATAGGATTCACTCTTAGCATTCAAACTCGGATGCAGTTATGGCGTTTAAGTCTTTCATGAGGCCTTCAAGATTCGCCATTTCCTGATTCAATTCTTCTGTGCTGTATGATGGCTGTGGAAAAAAAGGGGTCACACCAAACGTTATTGCAGAAGCGTTTTATTTTTTTGTTTTTTTTTTTCAATTATTGTTAGATAATAGGTAATTCAAGAGAAAATTGCAAATAAAAATATGCATTACCAAATTTGTAGAAGTTACAAATACTTAATTGTTGTTATAGTACCAGAAATTTTTTTTTTTAATAGTACAATGGTATAGATTATTTTTGTACAGGATACTTGAAATAAATATTCATGCTCATTTCTCTTACAAATAAAAAGAGGACTCAAGAAAACTTGTTGAAAACTATATAAAGGATTGATAAATTTGATAAAATATTTACCTTTAGCCGTTCTATTTCTTCTGGAGTATGGCTAGTACTTGACACTGAAGCAAGTCTATTTTTTATTAATTGACTTGAGCTTGTGGCTTTTTTGTAAGGACTTCCAGACAATGTGGGTCTGACTGTCATTTGAGAAACTGTAAAAAA
>JAPYZE010004476.1:0-10647 GCA_030522805.1 Leptomastidea abnormis
ATATATAGAATATAGTGAGGATGGGTAGGAAAGAGCAACTGCTATGGTAAGAGATGGGAAGAAAAAGAGGGGGAGAGAGAGTGAAACTTTGTCGTTTCGGTAGAAGAGAGAGAGAGAAGGGAGATCATAATATATTTCCCGACTGATTCCTTGATTTACTTTCTTTTATACTAGGTTGTGGATTCTCCCTTCTTTTTTCGCATATAGATATATACACACTTTATACATTGTCGACTGTCCTTCTTTTTTTTTTTCTTTTTCAAGTATACGCGTCCAGATGTTGGTCTTATTCTTGATTTAGCACCAAGTTTCGCGACAACTTTTGAGAGCTTGTGTATACAGTCAGACGAGTATACAGACGTTGCTTCGTCTTTTGCTTCGAATAAAGTTTAACATCAGCTACGTTTTCTGTATTTTTACTTTCCGGATAGTATAAGAGAGAAAGAGAAAGAGAGACATTTCTTTTCGATTGTGTTTATGTTACTATATACCCCTTTTTTTTATCGATAGTGACGAGCTTGATTTAGTATCTAGTAATGTTTCCGTTTCTTTTACAGGATATCTGTCTTTTAAAGATTTGAAAAGAGAGTATACTTTGTGTGTGTGAGATGCTTTGTTGAAACTGTTAACTGTCTTGAGACTTTTATACCTTATTGTTAACTATAATAGGTAGCTTTTCCTTAAACTATTATGGTTGATACTGTATCAATTATTAATTTTTTTTAAAAATATATTAGATAATTGTATCTCACAACTATAATAAACTACATAGTCATATTAAACTTTCCCACACTTCGAACCAATCGTCAGGTTGATATATATCAAGCACCTATATTCCGTTTACTCGACGATAGAACCAAGCGAAATCATATATAACTTGTACACATACACACGACAATCAAGTCCTCGAGATAACGACAATAAATCCAACACGTTGAGAACAATTAAATTTTAGTATATACACCTAGAAACACATTAAAAATTATAACATCAATCGAACTGAATTATTTTACACATCAAAAAAAAAAAATAAAAAGAAATCAGATATCTCACAGGAAACATCTTTTACGAGAATAATCTTGAAAGCTCACGTTTTACAATCGCTCACAATCCTACTATTTCCCAACATAGCCTAAAGGTCGTATCGTAATCTCAAAAGCATTTCTAGTCTGTACTATACCAAACCCTAAACGACTTGTGTGGGGGGATATGAAACCAATAGTTTCATCCTCTTTTATAGTAGTATACCAACAATACGACGATAATGACACTCATGGGATCTATAACCAAAAGATGAAACGAGAGCTTGAAGTAAAGCTTTACAACAGATTTTCAATTCTATTGTTAGTTTGATATCTATTCTCATTTTAAGCTCGATGTATATAATAGTGTCTGGATACATATAAGAGCTAAGATTGGTATAGTACTTGAGATATGACATCTTCTAGTTTTCTTTTTTATTTATTTTTTGTTAAGATTGAAAAGCTCGTCTTGATTTTGTAAGTATTATTCATGTGACAGCTGTCACATGCCAAAGGCGTTATTGTAACAATGTAGTAGCAGATTGAGCTTGCAACTGCTCCAGCTGCTATTGTCTTTTATGAAAGTAAGCTTTGCATTAAAAATTTACGAATGAGACACTGATCGTGTTTGAAGTTATTAATAATTCGTGTCTATTCTCCTTTTCTATCTTGTCTGTCTATCACAACTGAATAAAAGTAGAACCTGAAAGAAAAAAAGATGAAAAAAATAAAAGAAAAAAAAAGAGGTTGGATAGGGCAATATAAGGCGTGAACTTGAGACGAATAAAACGACTTACGTAGACACTTTTTTTTTCTTTTTTTCTTTTTCTACCTTTATACACCGATAACAAAGAACAGTCATGTTTTATGTGTTCACACGTAATATATACCTTTTTGGATATACCTCTTTTTTGTTGTTGTTGCAAGCTCTATTTCGCTTGTACACGAGCTTTAATAAACATAAAATAAAGCTCGTACAATATTTGAGCTTAGTTCCATCAAGCTTTAGTAAAGGAAACATAAAATATCAAAAGCAATAATAGCAAGCGTCCAAGAAAACCCTCCCAAAAAAAGAAGAAGAAAAAAAAAGAAAAAAAAAAATGTCCAACATTTGAAATAAATCCTCAAGCCACTTATCCTCTCCAGTGGTCATACACACTCAGCCTGTTACGAAAACGACCAAAGCAGCCAATTACTTGTAGAAAATACGCAACGACCAAGTCTCAAGTCTCTCCATACCATACCTACCAAAACTAAGCAAACAGAAGACGCAGCAGCAGAAATAGCAAGAAGACAGAGAAATGCGACGACAGAGTAAGATATAGAGAACAAAACGTAGAAAGGTTCCATCCGGAAACGGAAAAACCAAACCGTAACTCGCGGCCACTTTGCGGTGTGTATGCGCGAGAGCTTGCAAGAGAGAGAGAGAGAGAGAGCTTGCAAGCCGTGAGAGCGTTATCGTGTAAAGCGCGAGCAAGCGAGCGAGCGGGCTTTATCGTGGCTTCCGGAAGTTCTACCTACTACTGCCTTGGGCTACTACCGGAAGAGCCGCCTTTTATCCAATTATTTTTACAGAATAAGAGGGAAAGAGAGAAAAGATAGAGCTTTCAGAAAAGCCGGAAGCAATCCTTACGCTTTATATAGGACCGAGAGCTTTCTCTTTCTTTCTTTCTTTTCTTGGTCTAATAAGAGAGAGAAAGAGAAAGAGAGGGAAAAGCTTACTCGCTTGTGTGAGCGTTAGATAAATCGTGACGATCCGGAGATTCTTCGTAGTGTCTTCTTTTAACTCGCGCTTGATTTGCGGCCTCTGGCTGTTTCATGTCTCTCTTTGCTTGGTCGAATCTGAAATAAAAGGGAGTTGGTGAGTATAGGTGAAGTTGTATATATATACGACAAAATGCTAGGACTGTTTTACACCGGAAGCTGCATAAATTAGTCCCTTGGCAAATGGGAACATAGTTGTAAACTACGAAGAGGAATTGCGCCCGTTTACTTGACGTGTCTTGCTTTTGTTTCTTAGTGGTTTGAGGTAAAAGCGGGATGGTATATAGGGTTTAGAGTTTAATGAAGTGACGCAAGCATTAATCTGAGAATTAAGTTTCTAACGTGACCGTCATTTTGACAGCTTGTTACTGTTTAATTGTTGGATTTTGATTGTTTTGTATACAAATATTTATTGTTTTGAATATTGCTAATGTTTGTTACTTACTAGTTTTAGTATTTTGTACCTATATTAAATTTAAAATTTTTTTAAAATAGAATAACTTTTTATTTAATAAAGTTAAAGAATTGATATAAATTTAATATTCTTCGACAATAGTTAATTACTTATTAGTTTTCATTTCCTACTTTTTTTATATTTTTCTTGCAGCCAAATATACTTTAATCAATTGATTCATTTTTTCTTTCTTCTTCTTCTTCTTTTTATTATCAAACCAAATCAAATCGAAATAAATTATTTCTTATTCCCATTCAGGATGAAAAAAAGAAAAGAAAAAAAAAAGTATACTGTATACAAATCTCCTTCTTCAAACTCGACCGTCAACCACAACGACAATTTTCATACCCCGTACCTCACAATAAGTAATCTCTTGCAAAAGTAAGAAGGTAAAAAAGAAAAAAAAGAAAACGAGAGAAGAAGAAGAAGAATAAAAAAAAAAGAGTCACTGTTGCCCGAAGTTCGATAAGAATATTCAGCGTCCCACAATACGTTGTTTCGATTCGAGTCCCGCAAAATTACGGTTCATTGTCGACCAGTCGAGGCGCGTGTATATATACACGCCAGTGGCAAACTTCCCTTCTCTCCCACTCATTTTTTCTCTTTTCTATCCCGTCTCTCTCTTTTTCTATCCGAAGCAAAGCTCCCTCGACGCGAGGCAGTTCGACGCTGCTATTGTGATGCTTTTTTTCTCTCTCTTTCTCCCTCCCTCACCTCTCTTTGTCGCGCAAGAGCAAGCTTTATTTGCCTTCAGCTTTGTCACACGAACGAACGAAAAAGAGTGAGTGAGAGAGAGAGAGAGAGACTAGAAACACCAAAAGAGAGAGATAGAAAGAGTTAGTGAAAAAGAGGTAGCTCGGGTGGAATAAAAATAAACAGAGATAAAGAGAGAAAGAAGTCAAAGCGATCGAGAGAAGAGACACCAAAGTTTTACTCAGCAGCGTCACACAGGCATAGAGAGCTATTTCGGACGGCGACGCTTCCGATGCACACGACTGGAAATGATCGAGCGTCATCGACGAGAGAAGCAGCAGCAACTCTAAAGAGAGAGAGGGAGAGAGAGAGAGAGAAAGAGAAAGAGAGGATATCAAACGTCTATTTTAACGGTTACTCTTCTTCTTTCTTTCTTTTTTTTATTGACGAGATAGAAACGAATTGTTCTACTCTGCCTTTTCCAATTGAGAGTAATAGAAGACTCTTAATGGACGTCAGTATTTATAAGTAGTAAAAGCTGAGTTTGGTCAGACAACTGATTCACTTTTTCTTTTCTTTTTTATTTTAATATTTTTGATAGCTTAGTGTTTTTGATTTGTTTTTTACAAGTTGTATAAAAACATTGTTTTTTCTATTGATGATTATTAGAGCACAATGTTTTTATAAAAATAATCGTTATATAACGACTACCAAAAAGCTCATTAATCAAGAAACTAATATTTACTCTCTGCAAACAAACGAGAATTAAACCTCGTTCATTTTCAGCTATATAGCAATCGCCTTAAGCATCGACATAAGCATTCACGCACGTATTATATACGTACTATAGGGGTGGAATTCAGTAAAGCTATGCTCTAAAGTAAAGATAAAAACGAAACAACAATTTCATATTAAATGTCAGTCAGGAGACAAAAAAAGAGCAGTTGATGAGTCAGAAAGATTGTTGGAGGATTCTCACATTTATTGCGTGGTTAATTAAGCTGTTGAAAGAACATGTATTACTACGATGTGAATGAGAAGGACTTGTATATGAGAGAAAAAAAAATGAAACCCCAAGCGATGTTGAGAAATGGGGTGTGTAAAGTAAAAGTCGAGTGGGCTGTTGCTATTCGACCGCCCTAGGCGTAATCCTTTTGGTTTGTAGGAAAGGGGAGGCTCTACAAGTGAGAAATTTGAAAGCGCGAAATTATGACGCTGAGTTTGAGGAGAGGCTGAGAGAGTGAAAGAGAAAGAAACAAAAGTGAAATTACGAGATTTCTGATTGTGCTTGTTGCTGAGCATGGAATTTTCTTATTTAGTGAGTTTCGTAACGTGGAGCTTTACTAATTATTTTATTTTGAGAAAAGAGAAAAATTAATTGTTTTAAGTTTTTCTTTTATAATGAACTGAAATTTTTAAAAAATAACTAATAACAATTTTTAAAGAAAATTGAAAAGATTTACAAACACTCAAATCATAAGTATTAAACACTTATAAAAATTTCCAATAATATATATCTTTACGATATTAAATTCAAATCCTCAAAAAAAAAATCATAAATTAAAGTCACTCCATATGAATACCATTATTTATTTCATTCATTCCTTCATTCCAAAAAAAAAGCATTAGAATCCACTCTCGAATTTATACAAGCTTCTCTTTCCCATAAAACACCTTCAAGCACAAATGTATCTTCCCTACCCTTAAAAGCTCTCCCATTCCAACATCTTCTCGTCAGCTCATCTTTACGTCCCTCAAAAAAAAGACTCATAGAATCAAGAAAAAACGTATCCATCCAAGGATGGTCATAAGTCTTCCTCCACACCTTTCTTTCCCTCCCTCAAGTCATTTCTCGTCCTTTTATTTTTTCTTTTTATTTTTTTCTCTATTTAAAAAAAAAAAAAATGAGTCGCGAATCTTTGCGAAAAGAGCAACGATCGAGTCTCTGCGCGTGACGAACGTCACTTCTTCGCCTTCTTCATCTAAACGACCTACTACCCATCCACGTGTCTCTTTCTCTTTTTCTTCTTTTTCTGAAAATAAAACACCTCAAGGAGCCACAAAAGAGAGAGAGGGAGAGAGAAAGAAAGAGAGTGATGAATAAGCGAAGCCTCGACTCGCGATCGGAATATCGAAAGAGTCTCTCGATCGCTTCTAATATTCTCTCTTTTTCTCTCACTTTCTCTCTACAGGGTAGTATTGGTGGAGTAATTGTCGAGGATTTGTAATGACTGATGTGAGACTCGTGTCCCTTCATCTCTTTCTCTCTTTTTTTTTTTTTTTTTTTTCAACATCGTGAATCAAGTGAGAGAAAATCTTGAACGAAATACTTGATGTATGGTCGAGAATGAAACTTGATCGATCGATTTCTTGCTTGGACTATCTAACTGCATCGTCGATATTTGCTTGTTTAGCTTGAAAAGAACATCTCGTATAATATGTGAGTATCATCGTAAACGATTCTATTGCGGTTGTTTTACTAAATCACAATTCTATATAGCATTTCAGAATATTTATTTTCTCTATTTAAAAAAAAAAAACACTAGTATATTCCACACACTAGTAAAAAATAATCATTCAAGATTCAAATAGTATATAAAACACTCTACATCCTCTAACCCAAGATATAGTCAGCAAAAAGAGAGTGAGAGAGAGAGTAGAGTTAAATCTTATTCAAAGTTAATACAGTCTCGCGGCTGGTAGCGTTTATCCCAAAACCCTAGACCAAACGCACATATACACACATACATACATATACATAGCAAGAAGAACACAGAGAGCGTGTGAAAACGAAGGAACGAGTTGGAGTGTAAGTGAGAGAGAAAGAGAGAGAGAGGGGATTGCGGCTACTACTGCGGCAACACACTCTCTGACCCTATACTACTATCTACCCTTCCCCCCCCCCCCCTTGCAGCTTCGCGGTTAAGCATAAATACAGCTAGAAAGCAATGTGAATGTGTGTGTATGTGTGTGTGTGTGTGTGTGTGTGTGTGTGTGTGTGTGTATGTACTGTGGTGCGATTCACTTTCTATATGTGTGTATGTGTAGTTGGTATTACTGTGGTAAAACATATGTATGTGTGTATGTTTGTGTACCACTTTCTATTATATGGTGTGCCACGTCTTGCGGTACTACTATACTCTAGTACAAGGTATTCTTTTAGTAACGACACGAAATTTGATTTGGATATGTATTATGTGTGTGTGTGTGTGTGTATGAGAGAGAGATACTGGTTGTGGTATATGCAGTTGGTAGAGTATGGTGACTTTGACTTGTAAAGCTCTTCTGTTCTTCAGTTTCCTTTTTACCTAACTCTTCTAACTTTGTGTATTTTTTATGATTTTTTTTTTTTGGGGGGGGGGGGAAAGGAAAGAATATTACCTGCTTTTTGCAAGCGTACATGATTTTAATAAAATATAAGTTTTAAAGTGAAATGTCCGAGTTCAATTATCAAAGGGCGCGATCGACGAAGACGATTTATAATATATTTTGAAAACCAAGTTATACTTGCCAAAGTTTTACTTTTTACGGAAAAATAATTTTTACGGATCATAAATACGAATAAACTTGAAATTAGTACTGAAAAGTTAACGAAGACAAAAAGAAAACGTTTAAGGATAAGATTGTTGTCATGTCTAGTACATGTCTTAAAAATGAAATCTTAATTCTTCTAAGACGCAAATACAGTAAAAGTACAAAGCATGTAAATTTAAGATTTTGATGAGTGAACGTCGTATATAGCATAATCTCTTTTGTGTGTAACAAGAAAGATAAAGAGAGAGAGAGAGAGAGAGAAAGATTGAAATACTTGAAACGAGTCAGAAGGAAAACGATTAATTACGAGAGGTAGAGAACATTGAGGTAGTAGTAGTAGGTAGTATAGTAGAGAAGCAGCGGCAATTTGCGCGCGGCCGCTCTAAATGCTAATGACAAAAAGCATAGCGCGCGAGCGCAGCTTAACAGCCCGCGACTATTCCCTCTATATACTCTTCGTGGTAAACTCTCTTCTACCATCCAGATAATTAAACGGATTCATTCTCTTTCTTGGTATAAGCTTATATATATATATATATATATATATATATATATATATACGTTTTCGGACACGCCTTGGATAACCAGAGAAAGATGGAAGATTATGATTATGATGATGATAATGATAATGATAGAAAGAAAAAGAATTGTGTTGATGATGATTTTTTTTTAAGGGTATGTAAGTGAAAAAACTTGTCGCTATATTGTAGGATGTGATTCATGTTGGGTTTTGTTGGATATATGATGAGTGTTAAGGATGAGCGGATGGTTTATGAGTGTCTTAAGATTGTGAGAAAGAAATGAAAGAAAAAAAGAGAAGAGGTGATGAGGCTTGAAATTCTGTATGGAAGGACTATTCTTATGTGTTTTTTTTTTTGTTTTTTTATGATTTGTGAGGTGATAAATTAATTTGAATTATTTTTCTGTTAAATTTAGGTCGCTGTAGGTTACAAAAAAATATCTATGAAATATTTTGTTTTGAGTGTATATTTTTTTTTTTTTTTTTTTTTTGAGAATAATTTATAAAATGTAATTATTTATAGTTGGTACTGGTTGCTATTAATTTTACAGTCTAAAAGAGCCAAGGATCTTACTAAGATTTTAATGCAAAATTAATTTAATTTAAATTTCAAGGTAATTACAAAGCTTAATTGGCTTGAGAAAAACAGTGAAAAAAAAAACTTGAATATAAATCCAAATAAGACTGCTTATATAGGTATATATTTTATAAACTTGCAATCATTCATTAAATTCTCATATTAAAAAAAAATAATATGTGAGCATTTAAACCAACAAAACTCAACCTTCTTACACCTTTAATCCCTCGAGCAATTTTCCATGTAATTCATTAAAATAATATTTCCACTTGAGTATGATTTAATAAACCCAAATAGAGAGTGAGTAAATTCGCTTGGTAAACATTTCACTTCTCTCTCTCTCTCTCTTTTTCTCTTCTAATATGACGATAATCTCACAAAAAGAGAGTTAAAAGACCAAAAGTCAGACAGACCGATTAACATCTATATCCATCAGTAGTGTAGGTACAGGTAAAAGAGTAAAATAAGACGCACCACACCACAAGTAGTGGTATACGTCTGGGGCGTGGCTCTCTTTTCAGTCTAGCAGTATATGTATATACTAGAGAACGTATATATATATGTGCACCTGCGCGCGAAAGTAACCCCTCCGGCTATGCACTTGCACGCACGGACGTTTACACGTTGGGGGGTATGTACTATACTATATACGAAAACGCGAACAGCAGCAGCAACAGCAGCAAACCCCCTTTTGCGGAAGGTAATTTTGAGGGCTGACTGTGGCGATATGCGTTGTTCATTAGCGACCTTCTCCTCTTACTCTTCCTTCTTCTTTTTGTGGTACCCTGGTGAGTATATTCGTATATATATGGGGCTAGAGGATATGATGATGATGATGGCTCGATGCACGCGCGTGAAATTTTTACTGGATGTTTATATGACGCACTGGGGGAGCTTACCTTTATATGACTATATACACCTCTGAGCTACTTTATATTTTGTTTTTTTTTCTGATCTTTTTTTTTTAACTCTGTTTATTATCGTTTATGTTTATAAACAGGATATCTATATTGCTTTTAGTTGTAGTGAAAAAGATTGGATATGTGATATGTAAGGATGATTTTAAATTGTAATAAAGTTGAATTTTTTTTAAAAAAAAAAAAGATGGTATTAATTTGAAATGAAAATTTTTCTCATTAGAAGTAACTGTAATGTAATATCAAAATTCAAGTAGTATATCTCACGAGTTTGTTCAGACATACATTTGAAAATTGTACTATTTCACTAATATTTTTTTTTTCCTTTTTATTTTACTTCTTTTTACATACATACATACAACGTTGGAAAAAGTTCATCAAGCAAAATTCATAATCTTATGCAAATACAAGTATACGTTAAACAAATATCATATATATATCCCATATCCCAACGTAATACGAAATATTTCAGTTCCAAGTTGATATTAAACTCCAGATTTCTTGCAACCACCTACTACAACTAGTACCACTATTATACATGTCCAACCATTTATATTCCATACCGCTAACATTGCTCTTTAATTACAAATAACTCAGCTATGCTCAGTGTATATATATGCAAGCTATTTTAAACTTTGAACTCAAACATTAAAATAAAAGGATAAAATAAAATTAAAAAAAAAAACGGAAAAGCCACACAATACTTTGGTATTATATCTCAGAGAGAAAACACATAATGAAATTCCAGCTCAATTATTCGACGACAAATGAGCAGCAAAAACACAAGAGCCTCTATAAATGTACTACCTACATTCTACTTACCCTCCTCCTCCTTATTCTGATGTTAACTCTCTAGCTTCTTAATCTAGTTTATGGACGAGCAGCCACAAAGCCTCCCCCTCCCCCTCCCCGATATCTACCTTCTAGTATTCTGCAAGTTTAATGCAGAGAAACGATAAGTCTCAGTAGTTACATATATATAAGTACACACACACACGCACGACAACGACGACGACGACGACGACGTTCTAACGCTATCGTTTTCATGCAAATTCAAAAGATGACGGTGTTATATATGAGTAATTCCACAAAAAAGGGGTAGTTATATGGTTCAAAAAAAAAAAATTTTCAAATTCGAGGTACGCTCCTGATTGAGGGCGCATTTT
>JAPYZE010004477.1:0-10644 GCA_030522805.1 Leptomastidea abnormis
AGGTAATCTCAGTGCTTAGAGTATATAGAAAAAATGCCTAACAATTAGCTAAGGGATATACGCTAGCCATTGAAAATGCTTAATTTTCTACCAGGGATGTATCATTTGTTTCATTGTTTATTTTGTTTTCTTTTGTTTGCACGACTGTAATTTGGTATAATTAGAATTAAAAAAACTTTTAATTTAGTATAATTATACATACGTTTTTTTTTATACTAATTTATTTATTGAGAATGTAAAGCTATTGTTATCGATTAAATTTAAACCTTGATATAGAGTACACGCATTTTACTTAAATGTTTAATACATAAATTGTTTTAAATTATTGCACCTCATCTTACTTACTTTCACTTTCTCTCTCTCTCTCTCTCTCTCTCTCTCTCTCTCTCTCTCTTTCTCTCCCTCTTTTATATTGAATTAAAAAATTGGTTTTTAAATAAAACTTTGAATCTACGAAATATTTGAGTTGACGTATTTTTATAAATATTGGATATTTTTTAATGGGATTTGTTTAAAAAAAAGATTTTAGTAATCAGTCCAAAGAGTTTTTTTACTCGTGAAATCGATTTTAATTTTTAGTGGTTTTTAGAAATTCCGGCGATTTTGAATCGCTCAAACGATTTCATCAAATTTACATCGATTACAATCGATTTCAAACGATTTCAATTGATTTTAAATCACGTGAAATCGCCAAACATATCTCAGAATGCCAAAAATTTTCTCTGCAGAGCGATTTCAATCGACTACAACCAATTTTTTGTAATGGGTTGCAAAGGCATTTTACATTTAATTGTAATAAAAATATACATATAAAAAATTCATGGAATTAGCAAACCTTATTTAGGCTGTGCACATATGTATATAGTAGACTATACGTATTCCTCTACTTAGCATGCGCAAGTTGCTACAATTCCTATTGATTAGGGCTTAGCATCATGTTGAATTTTTTATTTCAATTTTTAGATCAAAGTTCTTTATGGCGCGTAGAAGGGGAGTAAATTGACAAAAACTGACAGATTTGAAGTTAAACTCATCAACTTTTTTTTTGCAAACTCGTTCAAAATACTAATTTAAGATTACCTCTTTTTTTATAAAATTGTTTATTCGTCAGAAAAAATACAGTAATATTTTTTTTTTTTTGCACAGGCAATGAGCGTACAAAAATACACAAAAAGTAAAATGTTGAGAAATGCCAAATTATCGGAAAGTATTTTACCTCTAAATAAACTATTCCGCTCCTATAGTATTGATGTTCTCAACGTCTATATTAATTACCCTACTTAGAACACATCGCTTTTGAATAAATTTGCAAATTGAATAACTAAAATTATTTAGAATAAATATTCACATTTATAAATAATTCATTTTTTTTTAAACAAAATTAAGAATCACATTTTTTTACTACTCAACTTTTTTTGCTTACTCAAAGAGAAAGTTTTGTAACGGTATTTGTTCTTCTTGATGTTTCAAAGATTCTAAGAATTCAAAAAATAAATTCTTAGAAAAAGTATGTCTGTATGCATACAGACATACTTTTACATACATGTATGTCAGCACTTAATATTCTCCAGAGTTTATTTTTTGATTTATTTTTAATTTTTAAGAAGGCTAAATCTTCAATATTTTTTTCTAAGTTATTATGAAACTGTAAAAATTAACTTTTTATTAATAAATAAATCATTAAAAATATAAAAATTATTAAAATTAATGACTATTATTAAATTTAAATCCATTTTATTTCAGATCCAACACGTAGAAGCAATGATACTTTTCAAAAAACAGATGCAGTTTTTAAAAAAAATATTCAACTTTATGATGAAATATTGAAGATTACAGAACGAATAATGAAAATTCACAATCAATCTTCCGAAGAAATCAAAAAGCTTGGTCAGAAGTATTCAATAATTAAAGAAATCGCAGAAAATTATCCTCAAATTTCTATACAAGTAACAGTGACCTCGACAGACTTAGAACCAGAAGAAATTCGTAATATTAGCTTAAATAAGTATAAAAAATTTTTAATAATGCAGTCACATAATATTTTGAAGAAAAAGGTACCATGTAATAGAGCAAATAACAAGAGCAACAACGACAATTAAAAAGCAAGTCTAAGAACAACGATACATCAAGGACATATTAAGCAACAGACCAAGATAAAAATATTTTTAACTTTATACATTTAATTTTGTGAAATACCTTTATAGATAATTTGTTTGGTACAAACTGAATGTTAAATTTTCTAACATGTTCGATTTTTTTAAATAAAAGAATTATGTAAACAATATTACGCGAAGGTTATTATTACATTTTAACCCAAAATCTTGTATTTTCAAAAATAATTTTTGCTTTCTCGTAGAAAAAGCTATATGAAATATAGTGTAGGAAATAGTACATTTTGATAGAAGTATAAAAAAGTAAATCATCGTCTCGCGTAACATTTTAGCCTGATCATGAGAAACAAGGACGAAATGTTTACACAAGGCAAGAAACTACTTTTCGTGTGAGTATATTGAATCTTTTTTTTTTTAATACGATTTATGTAGCTCGACTATGCATAATTTAAATGAACATACTTTTAAAAGAATCTCTCATTAGCAAATCGAAAACAATTCGCTCAATTCGCTTTAAAATTTATTGAGTACCGATATCAAATCATACGTCATTGGAAAAGAACGCTGCAAATTAATTGATTCACAAATACTGTAAATTGCCTGACGCTGAAGCACCGGCAATCGTCTGTAATCAACTACAAACATTTCAGAATAAAAGTAGTTTACAGACATTGATGAACCAACTTTTTGTTTAAGTATAATATCTAAACAAAGCTTTTCTTTTTTAATTTTATCAACTTTAAAACTGTTTTCGAATTGATTCTCAGTAAGTTGATTTGATTGATCTGTGAAAAGTCCAGCTAGCTTTAATTTTATAATATAATCTAGAAATATTTCCCTTAATTCACTTGGACAGTTTTTCACTTGAGTATACGCTGTAAGTCCGTGATCATTCTTTATGTTGATATCAGCTCCCAAAGATAACCATATGTGAGCAAGCTTAGAATTTGTACATTTGTGTAACAGAGTGAGCCCTTAAAAAATTTCAAAACGCAAGCATCAATATGATAAGATAACTATATATTTTCATTATTATGTTAAAAACATATCATCGGCTTGGGACAAAAGCGTGTTACAGATTTTTAGAAACAAAAAAGTTTTATCACGAAATTGGAAGCAGGTAAGAGTCGTTCTATAGATTTGTGGCAAAAAAGTTTCATCCCAAAATTAAAGGCAAAAGCGTATTTCGATCATTAATAATTAAAAAAAAATGTCTAAACGCAGTTTTCAAGATCTTTCAGACCTCTAACTTTGAAATGAAATTCTTTTGCTCCGAATCTAAATGATACAAACTTTTTAACCAAATTCTCTTGCCTTTAATATTACATGGAAGGGGTTTTTCACTCACGTGACATCGATTTTTTTCTTAAGAAATCGGTTGTAATCGATGGAATTCGATGAAATCGATTGAAATCGCTGAAATTGGTTGAAATTGCTCTACAGAAATTTTTTTTAGCAATTCTGAGAAATGTTTGGAGATTTCACGCGATTTAAAATAGGTTGAAATCGTTTACAATCCATTGTAATCGGTGAAATTGATGTGAATTTGATGAAAACGTTTGAGCGATTTAAAATCGCTGTAATCGCTAAAAATAGCTAAAAATCACTGAATTTTGAAATCGATTTCAGGAGTAAAAAACCGCTTAATTTCATGGCATCATATCGCCTCTAAAATTTTTTGGAACGTCTTTGCCTAAAGCCGACGTTATAGAATGATTTAGTGCATCGTATGTATAGAGGAGACTAAGGCTGAACTATAAATATTGATCCAAATATCCCAATTTCAAGGATAATAGATTTTTTTAGAACACATTTTTTTTCATAAAATTATTTATGCTCGAAGTAAAACAAAATAGGTATAAAAATTGATAATTAATAACGTTTGTTTACTGTCAAGATCATTATTTGAAAATTATCCGTTAACAAAAAATGCTAGAATATTTATAAACAAGAATCTGTAAACAGGTATCTAATAGAAATATTTCAAACAAAAATTAAATTTATTTCCAAAATTTCAGTTTTACATAAATTTACATTTTTATAAACTTCAGAATCGAAGCAGCTTGTATAAAAAAAACGATTGTTTCAATTATCTGAACATTCTTATTTTCAAGACTGTCGTGGAAAAAAAAAATTAATCAAAAAATATTTTAATTGTTGAGTTTTACTTTATAAACACAAAACATTCAAAATTTTTATTTTTTCACTACACTACTTACAAGGAGACTATCAGGTATGCGGGTCATGGATTTTGATGAAACTTGGTATACTGGGTCCTTTTGCCATAATATGAAAGAATTCCAAGTCCTAAGGTCTAACAATGACTTGTTTTTGAGATATCTATCATCAAAATTTAGAATTTAGCATGGTTTTGCATATCTGTATGCTAAATTCTAAACTTTGATGATAGATATCTCAAAAACAAGTCATCGTTAGACCTTAAGACTTGGGAATCTTTCATATTATGGCAAAAGGACCCAGTATATCAAGTTTCATCAAAATCCATGACCCGCATACCTGATAGTTTCCTGTTAGTATACAAAAATATATGCTTAACTTACTAATTTAAACCAAACTTTTAAAAATTTATATAATTTATCATGTTACAATTTTTTTTTATTTTATTTTTATTTTTTTAAATCAACGGGCACGACGGTCTTTTTACTTATTTTACCGAATTTAACAATACAAGGATTTATTTATCAAAAAATGAGTGTTCATAAATTAAAAATTAAACAATAATTTTATATAAACTTTTTGAAGTAAATTAGTTACTTTCTATCATCATTAGTTTAACAAACGTTTTTTCTTTTAATTTGAACTTTGGCAACGTACTTAAATGCTATATTTTTTAAATTGTTGAAATATAATTATTTCATCTGAAACTGTGTTGTCGTACATCACATATTTAGTAACTTTAAACTTTAAATTTTTAGATATCTCTTATTTATCTTCAATAATCTTAAACTATACTGCTTTCACAGATATAAACAATTTTAAGAACCAATTAATAAACAGTTGGCAAAAGATATTGTCAAATTCGGATTTTTTTACAAATATAAATGAACTTCCTTTGGAAAACGATTTTCACACAAATCTATTGAAATTTGGCACAGAGGTACATTTTTATGGTCTTTATCTGTGTGTGGGTATGTGTGTGTCTGTTTGAGCGTGTTTGTGTCAAATTCGAAGGAAATTTCACGTGTCGTTTCAGATATTCAGAGCTTCAAAGTGAAATTATTTAACACCTAAAGCATAGGCGATCGGTAAGAAAACGCGACTTTTTGATTGATTACAAAAAAATGTGCATACGAATTTGCTGAATGACGAATGCAAGATAGTCAAGATTTTTATACAAATATATTTATAATAATAATAAAAAAAAAAATTATAGTGAGGGTGGTTTCTGAGAAATGTTAAAGAACGAATTGCTGTTTATTGGTCCAAATAAGTTATTTGGCTATGCGAATGCGCTATTGGTGATATTACAGTCGTATTAGCGTACACGTATATGCCGAGCTTAGTAGTTATAACAGGTATCGGGTCCTTCGTGCAACCTCTTTGTAGAAGCGTCGATACATCACAATAATTCAGACCGTAATCCGAATTCTCATTGAAGAAAATTATAATATCTTTCCATTCAGACTGATGCCTTGTCGCAATAGTCGATGACTTCTCTCCAGAGCGGATTCTTGATTAGGGTATCCCTATTGCCAACGACTATGAGCTTCCTCTTTGCCCTTGTTAATGCCACATTCATTCGACGGTGGTCGCAAGTAAATCCTTTAAAAATATAGAATAAAAATCAGTATGTTATCAATAACAAAAAAAAAAAAAGAGAGTATCGCGAGAAATAGCTTACCAACAGACGAGTCATCGTTGGATCTTACGCAGGACAGCAGGATTATATCTTTTTCGCGTCCCTGGAACCCGTCGATGTTATAGACCTGCACTTGAAGCAGGTGCCTACTGTGCTGCGAGGAGTGTGACGATGACGAAGACGAAGATTTCGCAGCATCAGCGATCAGCCGGAGAATGGTCATCCTTTGACCCTCGTAAGGCGTGATGACACCGACATTGGACATGGACAGCTTGCCGCTCCGCGAGATGAACAGCAGGATGCGCAGTATCTCGTGTGCCTCGGCGACGTTGCTGTACGACAAACCGGCTGGCTGCTCGCTACTTTCAACGTTAACGAAGACAATGGGACTCCGCTTTCCCAATACCTCCGGAAAATTAATGTCCAGTTCGCGATCGCTTGCCACTACGCCATTAACGATTTGTCCGTTGTAGAAGGTGACCGACGAAAAGTTAGAAATGGTGGGATGCATCCTGTACTGTGTGTCCAGCATTATCACGTCGACGATCTTTTCAAGATTGTTACTTCGCCGAATTTCCTCCTGCTCAGCAAATCTTTGAAACAGCGATCTATCGTAGCCGGCTTGCTTGGCGCGATTGCACATAACGTGCGGACCGAGCTGTCGATGATCGCCAACTAATATTAGCTTTTTAGCACGATGTCGAACAACGGGAACGAGACACTCTATTTCCGTAGCCTGAGCAGCCTCGTCGATTATGACGACGTCGTAAATCTCGTCAAAGTTATCGCAGCCGGCAGTGATGCAGGTGGTGCACACTACTCGCGTCCTCGAAAAGATCAAATCAATAGCATCGGTAATGGCATTTTTATGAAGTACTTTCTCCTCGTCGCTCATGCCACCTGTCGGAGACAAGAATTTCTCGTGGTCCTTGCACAGCTTATCGTCATTTTTTAGGATCCTCTGCATCAGCCCAAGGCGATTCAGAGGAGTGTCTTCAAACTCGTGGCGCTTGGAGAACAGCCTGATGAGATCAACACCTGCTCTATCCAATTTCGAAGCGAGCAAATCTACGGCAACGTTTGACTGAGCGCACACCAATACTTTTGTGGTATCATCGAGCAGAAGCAGGTTTCGCACTATTGCGACTACGGTCGCGGTTTTCCCAGTACCGGGTGGCCCGTGTATGAGCAGCAGCGGAGACTTGATTGCCAATCTTATCGCTCTCTCCTGCGAATTGTTCAAGTCAAGGTCAAAAGTTTTGATTCTTGGACGATTGTTTTCGTCGTCTTGCTCGTCTTCGTTGTCGTCGTAATTGCTTACATGGTGATTGCTGTGATTGTTCATCAGAGCAGGCAAGAGGAAAGAGAAATATTGTCGAGTCTGGATGAACAGAGTGATGGTCGATTTGCTGCGCCAGAGTACGGTAGAATCCCACTTGGGGCGTACGTTATATGGAT
Source organism: Leptomastidea abnormis (assembly GCA_030522805.1). NCBI lineage: Eukaryota > Metazoa > Arthropoda > Insecta > Hymenoptera > Encyrtidae > Leptomastidea > Leptomastidea abnormis. Next base: position 7,390 of record JAPYZE010004477.1, read on the forward strand.
AGGTCACTTGCGTTTTTGCACCCCCGTTGTCCGATAGTTCGACGCAGATCTCGTCGAAAGGACAATAAAACGAGAAATCTTGCTCATGGTTATCGTTATCCCGCTCAGCTAGCCGCAAATCTTGCGACGAAACACGGTCATCACGTTGTAGCAGTTGCTGCAGTTCCTGCTGCTGCTGTTGCTTGTCGCGTATGACAAAGCCGGTCCTCTCGAAATTATTATTGATTGACGTCATTACAATTATAAGCTTGTCGCCAATCTTGATCTTGAAATAGTTTTCGTCGCTTACAGTCGGATGGAAGTAAACCTTGATTGGCTTTATTCCACCGCGAACCTTTTCACCCCATCTCACTGTCAAGTCCTTCATTATTAATGACTTTGCGTGACGCTTGTGGCACATCTGGTCGCTTTTGACGAGATCAAGCATGACACTCGCGTAATGTTTGACGTTACAGAATGAACTTGGCACTGGTTCCAAAGCCGTTATCTCGTTCTCATCGTCGTCGTCGTCGTCGTCGTACGGGATATGCTGCTGCTGACCATCGAATGCAGCAAAAAATTTTTGCTCATCACACATAGCGAGATGAAATTTTCCCTTTTTGTGTGAGAACGCATCATTGTAACAAACATCACACACACTGCATTTGTCTGTCAACTGCTTTCTCTTGAAAGAATTGATGTGGTCTTTCGAAGATACGTGAGTCTTTATGATGTCCATGCCGTGTTTCAATAATTTGCAGCAACTGAAGCAGAACGAATTGAACAATTTGGGATGACCGCCTTGCTTGGACTTGATACTCAAATCGGCAAAAGATATCGCCAAGCAATTCTCAAATATGAGCGAGCAGTCTTGGTCGGTGATGAGGTCGCGATTATTCAACAGTGCGTCTGTCTTGCATGCACGCTCAAGGTGCGTAGGTTCTTCGCAGTGTCTGATGATCAAAACTTTTTCGCGATGGGCATCAATGTCCGGTTGAGAAGCGATAACGGCGAAACAACAATTACATTTGTATTTCGTTGAGTCACCCACACCAATGCGAAAGATGCAATTACGAACGAAAATTTTGTGCTGTTCTTGAAGCATAACACGATGATCGTCGTTGGTGTTGGTGGTGGTGACAGAAGAACTAGCCATGTCTGAAAAATATGTGGAACGTTTTAAAATTGGAAATCATACAGTTAGATCAAGACGATTGCGAGATAGACCACGGATAACTTTGCCTCTATTAACTCTATAGTCAATAGACTGTATGTCTTAAAGATAATTATTAAATTCCGTATAGGGAAAGATGGGGTATTTTGAGAACGGGGTAAAATGAGAATTCAAGGATAATTCTGGAACAAAAAGAGATAATCGAACCAAACTTGGGAAGCTTGTTCTAGATATTAAATCCCCTTTTTTCCCCAAAACCTGGCTCATTTGCTGCTATAGGCGATTTTTAAACAGCATTTTTTTTGTTGTTGAAAATTTTGGACGAGAGTCACTAACGAAAGTTCTCACGTTCGAGTAGCGCACTATAGATCACCTTTAACTACAATTTCTAACAAATATTTTGCGCCCCCGACGGTTTCTCTAGCTTTATTAATTCCTTGCTGAGATGTTTACATTTTAAAAAAATTCAAAAACGGGGTAAAACCAGACATCCCATATTAAAGGTAGGCAGCTGCTATATCATTTTAACATGCAAGAATCACGAAATTACAATTATCTGTAACTTGGGATAGAATCAATATTTTTTAAGACGGTAAAGCTTAAATGGAAGCTTCATTCAGTATCTTTAATTTGAGTGATTATATAGGGCCTGTTCCGAAAGTCTCCACCAGTAAAGATATGGCAATGTCGCTAGGCGGCAGCGGCGGGATTGTAAACCTAACAACAGCTGTTGGCAATATGTACCTTTACAAACGCCAATAAACGTATTTAAATCAAACAACAGCTGACCGAGCGGGGGCCGAGCCATGCCGCCACTTAGCAACGTTGCCATATCTTTACTGGTGGTTACTGGTGGAGACTTTCGGAACAGGCCCATAAGGCTTTTGCCCATTTCAAATTGAAATTACGATTAAAAGAGCTAGCTCATACATTTTATTTTTAAAGAGAAGAAACAGAAAGGAAAGAAAAATTGATGAATTTCAAAAAGGTGTATCTCCAAAGCCATTATTTCAAAAAACATGAGCGAGGGCTTCAATTTTTTATTAAAGAGTCTAGTTTGGAAGTATAATCAAGATTTATGCTTGGAATTTCATATTGCGCCTTGATTCAGCGATTCTGCCTTTACTCCGCATGATTCTGGCTTTACCCCACCAAGTAGGGTACGACCAGAAGAAGAAGCGTCTTTACATATTTTAGAATTAAAATTTAACAATGACATTTAGCTAATCGGGACAAGGTGGATTTTCTAGTTAAGAGCCTATCGATTAAATCTCTCCTTCTCCGAAATAAAGGTATTAAAGGAACAAGAATGTTACAAAAGAAATAAATCATTTTTCTCATGTTATCCCATCTTCTTCTATATTATTAGAATACATGGTTTCATGCAGATAACTTTTTTAAAGGAAAGAAAAAAAAATAATAATAACAAATGATAATAATAATAATTAATAAGTAATCACAATAATGACAAGTAATAATAAATAATAATAAATTATAATAATAATAATAATAATTTCTTGTTTAATTTATTTTGGAAGATGAAATTTTGGGTAAAACGCAAAGTAGGTGATTTTTTTAATTAAAAACGCAAACTAGTCGATAATTCGGTTAAAAACGCAAAGTAGATACAATTTCGGGTAAAACGCAAAGTAGAGGGAAAATAAAAAGTAGAGGAAAAATAAAAAGTAGAGGGAAAATAAAAAGTAGAGGAAAAATAAAAAGTAGAGGGAAAATAAATCATCTACTTTGCGTTTTTGCCGAATTATCATCTACTTTGCGGAGGTAAAACCAGAAGAAAAAACGTCTTTACATATTTTAGAATTAAAATTGAAGAATGACATTTAGTTAATCGGGACAAAGTGGATCTTCTAGTTAACGGTCTATCGATTGAAGCTCCTCTTGTACCATATAAAAATATTAAAAAACAAGAAAGTTACAGGCAAAACAAAACCACTTTTCTCAAAATACCCCATCTTCCCCTAATTAGATTCTGCATTTCCTAAATCAGCCATTCTACAAAAATTGTGAATTTTTCTGCAAATTTTCAAAAAAAAATTTTTTCGTTTATTCATAAGTTTAAGTGTATAGATCATCAGTAAAGG
>JAPYZE010004478.1:0-11038 GCA_030522805.1 Leptomastidea abnormis
GATTTTGATAAACTAAGGTCATATGAACGTAAAATCTGGTATCATTGCTCTAAAACTTTTAATAGTCAGTTTTGAAAGAGTTCCAAAAGAGTTAAAAAAGTGGCTCTGAAGACTATCAAACCGTAGGCTCAGTGGTATGTCATGAAGCTTACGCTACTTATTTCAAAGACACCTTGTTTAATCTACGCTAACATCATTAATTAAATATGAATAGATTCTGATAACCTAAGGTCAAATGAACGTAAAATCTGGTATCACTGCGCTAAAACTTTTAATAGTCAGTTTTGAAAGAGTTCCAATAGAGTTGAAAAAAGTGGCTCTGAAGACCATTAAACTGTAGGCTGATAGCTGTAGGAAAGAGTTCCAAAAGGAACATATCTTACAAAGAGGTGCCACAACATGCGGGTCATGGATTTTGATGAAACTTGGTACAATGGGTCCTTTTTGTATATAATGAAAGAATCCCAAGTCCTAAGGTCTAAGGATTACTTGTTTTGGATATATCTATCATCAAAGTTTATAATTTAGCATAGTTTTGTCTATTTATACATATGACTGTCATATGTATAGATGTACAAAGGTTAGGTTACACGTGGTGTTAACCTAACTTTACAAAAACGAGCCGCTGTAGGCGCATGGAATATTATTACGACAAATATGACGATTTTCGGAATGAGTATGAAAAAAATACTCTATAGCTGTGGGACCGTGATTCCTATTTAATTCTATTACCTATATATTTTCTATCCTCGCTTTGGACATTAAATAATATAAATAATATATACACCTAACCTCACAAAAATGAGCCTCTTGCGGCGTAGATATTACAAGTATGTTAACTGTCGACAAGGGTATAAAAAGAAAATAGTGTGCGGCAATCGCACCGTAATTACCATTTCATTGCCCAAAAGTTTGTTGTCTTCACCTTCGATTCAGACAACAATACCCACCCTTATCTAATCATTACTAACAAGGAGGTGTCACAACATTTGGATCATGGATTTTGATGAAACTTTGTATACTGGGTCCTTTTGCCATAATATGAAAGAATCCTAAGTCCTAAGCTCTAACGCCTTTTTGTTTTCAAGATATCTATCATCAAAGTTTACAATCTAGCATTGTTTGTATATCTATATATATGCAAAACAATACATAGATATATGAAACAATGTTAAATTCCAAACTTTGATGATAAATATCTCAAAAATAAAAAGGCGTTAGACCTCAGGACTTGGGATTCTTTTATATTATGTCAAAAGGACCCAGTATACCAAGTTTCGTCAAAATCCATGAGCCAAATGTTGTGGCACCTCCTTGTAAGTCCTAACACCGCAATGTACTATTTCATTTAAACACTATAGAAGTTCTCAAATAGCGTTTAAAAAATTAATTTAATCATATTTATATAAATAAATATCCTTACCCGACTCAGGGATCTAGTTTCTGGAATTCTAGACGGCTCCATTTTTATCATCAGAATGAAGTCCAATCAAGTGCTTGACTAAGAAAAACAAAAATAAGTACGCAAAGTTGTATGTAATCATTTATGTATTTATATTATAATAACTAGTATATTTATTCGATAAATTTTGATAAAAACTTATACTTACGCAAGTTTATGATTAGATTGACTAAACCACGTTGTGCAACAAGAGGTTAGGTCTTCTTCTTCTTCTTCTTTGGTTAAGTTGCCACCAGCGAGCTGTACGGCCATTGACTGAAAGGTTAGGTCTTCTCAGTCAGTGGATATAAAGCCGCGTACTGCGCAAAAGGTTAGTTCGAATCTTAGTTAAAAAAGCATTGCTGCAAATCAGCAGAATAATTTGATGACTTCCTGCTAAGGTGTGGTGAATAATACTTTCGGCGGGAGTATAAAAAAAAATATTATATTGTACACTTATGTTAGCAAAGTAATAATTCTTTAATCACCTTAATATTAAGATTCATTGCAAAACCATAGAATGCAAACCGATTGGTTTGAGGTTTTCTCATCACCACAATATTTTTACATCGATTTCCAGTTGAAAAAGGCTTTTAAAAGTTTTACTATTGGTCTGAAGTATTGTAAAAATTATATTTTAAATTATTTATTGTTCATTCACTATTTCTTTACTATACACCTTCTTGAATATTTGATAAAAGACATTTATTAATTGAGGGGTAAAAAAAATTACCTATAATAATAACTGTATTTTTTCAAGATATTATTTTAGATCATAGATTTTCACATTTCTCACGAATAGAACTTCAACTTGGAAACATAGACGAATAGTAGAATGGCTGTACTGTAAGTAACAAATATGAAGCATAACTCGCGACACTATCGTACAAACCTTTAGGAGCTGCTTTATTTTTAGGTGCTATTATTTACAAAAACCAACAGATTTTTTTATTGTATTATCTAAAAGTAAACAAGACAGGATAAAATAATTTGAACACAGAATTATTATAAAGTGAAATTTTAATAAAAATCAAGAAGTAATGCCATTCAGTAATCACAGAGAATCTTCACAAATTTGGCAACTGACATGAACAATGTAAACGCTTGCGCGTCATCTTCACGCGGCAATTATGTTCATACGTTCCAAATTAACCATCATATGAACATTCTCATAATATTCATCAAAATACACAACTCACAAATAAAAGCTCTTACTTAACTCTTACTCTTAATTATAATTTTACAGTTCAAAAAATAATCAAAATCACTTTAAAACTACGCTCTGCAAGGGGCCGAAAATTTAAACAGAAAATTAAAACAGAAAAATTTCTATACAATTCTATGAAATTATTTTCAATTTTATGCGTTTAATTCTTTAAATTGGTTATAACAATTGAAATATGTATTTTCCTATAATAAAATTTTGATGTCCACGTTTTATTCGTGATATGATTGGCTTAGAAAAAAACAAAACCTTGTCTACATAGACATAATACAGAATGGAGCGCGCAAAACGCGCCTATAGATTACTTGTATAATAAAATCGTTATTGAAGAAATATATTGTATGTTAGGTAATCTATACAGATCTATGTATTAAATTATACAAATTGTCTAAATATTATAATTTTTAAATAACACTCTTAATTTGTTAATCAGTAGCATAATAAGCCTAAAATAAAAAAAAATAGCAAAGAAAAATAGTACATGCCGAGGGAGCGAAAGAAAAGAAGGTCTCAGATCACTAGGATATTGACGCCCGGAACCTGGTATTCGGAGGCTTCTTTACTCGCTGTCATGGCATGTATACGATTTTTTGTCTACCCCCGGCCAAGAAGTGCACTTTTTTCGAAACTTGCACTTTTGGCCTGGGTGTGACAAAAAATATTTTTATTTTCACTGTTCAACATCTTTTTGATTGATATCCGAATTCATTTCCAAAAATATTAACAAATGTAAATATATATATTTATATATTTTTTTTAATTGAAAGATTAATTTAAGTCTTAAATCATTTTCAAACGTTTCTCAAATTATGATATACAAAGGTAGATATGTATTTATTTACATTACAAAAATTAAATTTTAAATACAATACAGTATATTTTTTAAATAAAATAGTGATTGAAATTTTCTTGACTTTGTGTAAAAATATATCAAAAAGCCGTGACTAATAAATTACATGAAAGATAATTTTTAATGTATTTCGTTTTCACAATATTTGCAGATTGTAGAAGCATTTTAGAAACGTAATTTTTGCCACGTAGTCTGCAAGAGTCTTTTAAACCGATAGCAATAAGTACAGCGACAATGAAAAATTTCATAAAATTAAATTCCATACTACTGCTTTTTAGTGCAATTAGGTAAATCAATATTATTAAATATTAAAATCACGTAAAAAACAATTAAATTTAAAATAATTGACATGGTTAAAAATGATTAATATGATTCAGTTAAAATTATTTTCTGTAATATTTGTAGGAGATCTTGCACAACCAAATTCGCATAAAATACCAATTTTAATTTACCTTGCTACAATCGGTATATTTTCAAACTATAAATTAACAAAGTGTCTCAATTATATGATATAATTGTGTTGCATAAAAGATAATTAAATTTCTATTTAGTAAGCTAATCTTTTCGTAAAATATTAGAAATTAAATTTTATTTGTTAAAAAGTAAAGTTTCAATCTAAATCACTGTAGGCTAGAGTTATGAATGAATTAATATAAAATTATAATTATTTTACATGTGTTAGATTTGTTCATAAAAATTATTTATATTAACCAAATCTTCGTTATTAAGATAAATTCCTTTATCTTTTAAAAAAAATTTGACATATTGTTGTTGCAATAAGATTGTACATTATATTCATGTTTATCAAAACTTCTTGTAAATTATAAATAATATGCGCTCAACTCGTATAAATTTGTTAATTTATGTAAATTCTTATATTATCTTGTAAACAGATTAACTCATATAAAATTTAAATTTTTTTGATAATTGACTTATATTTTATATTATCATTTTTGTATTCAGTCCTTCAACGAGTTCAACAGTAAATTCGACTGGCAATAACCAGATAAATACCACCACTGGATTAACAGCCGAACAAAAAAATCTTATTCAGAAAACATGGCTTACTATTATGCAGGATGCACAAAATATCGGCATGGACGTTATGTTTACGTAAGTTTATAATTTTTGCTGTATCTAACAATTTAAAGCAAGTCAGTTGACATTAGTATCTACTATTCTTAGCCTACATTATGCAAAATAAAACTTTTCGTTGTTTATTAGATCGTTATTGTTATTATTAATATTATTATAATTTAAATATGTCTTAAAATCTATAATAAATTTAATAAGAGTTTCATTAATTTTTTTTATAAATAAAAATAAAAAAAAGAGTTTAAAAGGTTTCAATTACGATTATTTACCAATTCATTTTACTAATTTTATAAGTCCTTATTTAGAATGTTAAATGTTATCCATACGTTAAATAATGCGACTAATAGTAATGATGAAACCAATAGATTGCCACTCAAAATAGCTAAGAAATACTTAAATTAATACTTAAAGGAGGTACTTGAAGTATCAAGCTGATTTTTTTTATCTATAGCTAATTAAAAATCTATAGTCGATAATGTTCTTTAAAGTTCAAATATTTTGTTATGAAAATATAACAAACGAAAAAAATATATTTACCGGAAAATTTTTTTTTTAATTATAGAAGAATACGTACATGATAATAAAAAATTATGTCTCACGAAATTCACCGGCACTTTGAAAAAAAATTGTACATGTAGTTTAATATAATAAATGCTTAAAGTTTGAGAAGTATTTACTGCATAATGTTTTCTAAAAAATTTCCAAAAAATGTATTTACTGAAAATTATTTTTGCAGCTTCTTTGAAAGGCATCCTGATTATCAAAAGGCATTTGAACCTGCGCATAATGTGTCATTGGACAAGTTGCGACAAGATGAATATTTTCAAAAACATAGTCTTAAAGTCATGAATGCTCTGGACGATGCATTTAAGTCACTTGACGTTCCAGAAAAGTTTGAGAATACTTTCCATGATTTAGGCGATCAGCATCAGAAACGCGGTCACACAAAGGAACAATTCGATGTATGAATAACTAATTGATCATATTATTTTACCTTTTTTATATGATCTTGCGATCTTTAGATTTACTTTTGCACCCTTTGTTTGTCTGATATTTTTCATTACAACAACATCTTAAACTGCGTAGACCTTCTTTTTATTATTTTAATTTACAGATGTACTTATAATTTTTTATTTTTAATTTATCACGTAGTTATTTATCAAATTATCTTGACTTGCATTTTTGAATAATTTAATTTTATATTATACAGTGCAAATCAGATGTATTTTTGCTGTACATAAATTATTAATCTTTAATTAAAACTGCAAATAATGCTGCTTCGCGACTCGATGTCAGTTACATAAGCATTTCTTCAACTTATCAAGGATATCATAAAAAATTTTCTTTATTTGATTTCAGGATTTCAGAAAAGTGATACTGGAGGTATTAACAAATAAATTTGGAAAAGATTTCACGTCCGAAACTTCCGAAGCTTGGACTAAAATGATTAACGCAGCATTTAATGGAATATTTAAAGCTTTCTAATCAGATTAATAATTCTTGCATCATAATTTCTCGCATTTTTTACTTATTTCATCAAAATTTGTAATCATGTCGTGAACTAGCTCAAAGCTTTGATTTAAAATTAAATTATTGAAATTACTTCTTTTAGAAATTTATATCTGAATCAATTTAGGTAAATAATTTTTATTCACGTACGACCTTAGTAATTTTTATAAATTAGAATCAACAAAAGTGCTTCGCACGCTGATTTTTGGATTATTTTAAATGTAAACACAAACTTTATTCGGAATGTTTCATCTTTTTTATAAATATTAGAAAAAATTAAGTTTATGATAGTATCTTAATTTTTAGCATAATTTGTAAAATTTTGAAAATTTTAGTTGACCAATATTACGCAGGTTTTATATGGTAAATGTTTAGCGTGGGAAAAATTATTTTCAAGTTATATTTGAATTTTAAACCATATAGTTTGAATTAATGTTATGATTGTCAAATAAAATACAACGTTCATTTTGTTTTTTCGTATTTATTCAAATAATCAAAATTTTTGTGGAATATCTTAAAATTACTTAATTATAGAATTATAAATATAATTTTATAAAAGAATGAAATTTCTAGATAAAAAAATGAATATAAAAATTATATTATGAAAATGTATTAATAATGCGAAATTATTGTTGTAAAATAAATGCAAAGTTATAACATTATTTTATTTTTACACTATTCCATATTCTCCAAAGTCACCATATCTCGTACATCAAGATAATTTTTAATATTCAAAACAACTAAACTCGGCAGTCTACTGTTAAAAATTTTATCAAGATTATTTTCCGCTGATATTTCTGCTTTTTTTTCGAATGGCGTCAATCGTCGTAATCTGCGTGGATACTTATTAATAAGCATATTCGCGTAATGTTCAAAATCATGCTTGCACTCAATTATTATTTCGCTTATTTCGGATTTTTTAGCAATACTGAGGCAAGTATAATTTTTTCCTTGCAGAAAATCATAAAAAGTTATTTCACCACAGAGTTTCGTTTTTTTCATCCGATCGATTTCCCTAGAATACGTTGACACGAGCTCGACACGTTCTTCCTCCGAAAACACGCTATTACGTTGAGCAAGAAGAGTATGAATATTTTTATCTTCGCTAAAACCAGCAACATTTCTCTTTAGTTCGTACTCTGCCAAAATTTTAAAAATAATTCATTGCAAATTTCTTTGTCAAATTTATGTAAAGCTTTCATGTTAGCGCCAAACTCAATATGGAATCAAAGAGTGTTTATGTTGTAGGCCGATTTGGTTTTTTTTTCTTTATTTATTTATTTATTTATTTATAAACAATTACACCCTGACCGCCGAGTCATTTCGTGCTTGGGTGATATATTGTTTATTTTTCAAATTTATAAATAATTACACCCTACCTTTTGACTGCTTAATTGCATAAACATTTGATTTAATTAATATGGAACTAATTAAGATGAGAGATTTTTCATGTAGTAGGAGAGCATACTGATATAATAGAAATGATCATTCGAAGTCTTTGGTAGTCGATAAACATACGCTGAACGTAACGATTAACGCGTTTTATATTTCTATTATACATGGAGTGTGTTCGTTTTTTGAAAAATAATTATATGAAATCGTTGGCGTACATTCACTTAATAATGAAATTTTCTTATTCATTTGATATATATTTTAAGTTGTAAGCGATTTTCAATTATTTATTTTTATTTTTATTGCTATATTTTAATAACAGAGTTTGAGATCATTATAAGATTTAACAAAATCCATAAAAATGCACTTTTTTTACAATAGACTAAGAAGGAGGGTGCACATTAGACATTTTGTGGAAAATTTTTACTTCGCATCTTTTATGCGGGTAGCCGGTAAATTTTTCGGAATTTAACCGTATTACGAGAATCCCCAAGATACTACAGCTCAGAGGCAAATCGGCAAGTCAACCAATGGATTTAAAACGCAATGAAGTATGAGCCGAATATTTTTTTTTTTTGCTTTTACAGCATTAACCGTAAGATAAAAATTTCAGATTATCGATTTTTTAACTTAAAACTAAATTTAAAATTTTCTCTCATTTAAGTAGATATACTTTCGTGCTTGAATGTATTAAATCTTTGAGCGTAAAAAATGTTTGACTGACATCAATTACCTGCAAAGTAGAGACTATAGCATTTCCTATTTTTCCGTTGAAACAGATAAGATGGAATAAAAAAATCTTTCAAATTAATTACTGCTCGTGTATTTAATATTAATTCGTATTGCAAAACTATAAGATTTAAAATAAAATTAACAGAAATTTTATAAAATCATTACTTGTACGTAGTTTATTTATTAATCTTGTAGCAATTTCAAGTTTCAAATTATATTTTACTTAAATTATTTATTGTATTTTAATTTATTAATATTATAAAAATATACCTAATTTCATGTTTTTTGTGAAAAACTAAATAAATTTTAAGTTGTGTGTAAAACAATTATATTTTAATAATAAATTCATTCTAGATATGAATGTCAAGCAGAGAATTAAATATTTTTATTATTAAAAAGTTTCCATAAAATTTTCGAAAAATACAATTAGAAAATTAAATTTCATCACATATAATGACATAATTCTCAGAGATTGAATTTAAATCATTGAAAGTAAAACTTAATATACCTTAAAACTGAATATACTTTTTCCATAAATAATTTAAAATTTTTCAGAGGTAATTAGTAGGTATTGTCTAGATTAACCAATTAATGACTCGGTTGAATAAGGGGGACAGCAGTTCGAAGCGTCAGTAGCAAAGGCGTGCATAAGGCGGGGGCGCAATAAGCGTCCCTAAAGTTTTCTGTATTAAGGGAGTATGTGTAATTTTTCATTTACTTTACCGTATGGTTCCAGAGTGTCAAGTTGTATCAAATAAGTGTTTTATTTTCTATTGTGATATTAAGAAATGGATCTGTACGAAATGACGACTGAATTTTTCATCAAAGATTTTCTAGTACCAACTGCTGTGTCCAAAAAGGTAAGAAAACTTGTTTGTAAAAATAATAAAATAATTTTATTAAAAGGCGTGAGAAAAGTTTTTCAATGCAAATTTTTGACTAAATGTAAGATCGTTTTTGGTATTTTAAAAAGTAATGTCTTAGAACCATAAAAATCTTTTTTTTTAACTATACGAACATTTTATGTTGATATTTGCATTTTATTTTATTTGTTTAATCGAGTGGCTTTTGTTGGTGTTAAATTTTAATTGCAAGTTTGTGCAAAATAAATGCAATATATTTCATAAAATAACAATTAAAATAAATTGATTTCATTAGAAGTTTTATAAGTTGTCTTCTTACATATTTTAGTATATAAATGCTTGAGCCATTTCAAATAAAAGTTCAAAAAATTACGAAATTAATAAATTTTCATTTAGTAATTACTAACAAGTTAATTTTATTTCTTTTTTCAAGAATAATAAAAATTTAAATAATAAGTTTCGAAAAATTTATACCAATTTTATGTACTAAACTTCTCAATCAATCTAGGTCTATCAAACTAGAGTAATTAGTTGCAATTTATTGATTAAGTTTACATAATCCAAGACCAATAATTGTCGTTTAATGTTTTATATGTTACGTTTAATTATACAGATAGAATAAGTATCCTCAAAAGAGAATTCATAATTTTGGATTAAGTTACCATAAGTTACCATCATAATTTTGACGAGTTTTATATCCTTTAATAGTTTAGCGTCTTCAAAATGAAGATTTTGGCCCCGCCCCTCTTTCGATTAAACATATAAAAGTAGAGGATGCCAAAATTTTATTATTAAAACGTCAATCAATTTAGGATATCAAAATTTAGGATGGTAATTCTTTCCTTCGTTTATGTAAATGTGATTTTAATGATTGTAAGATTTTCTTCAATCCTCATCATCTCAAATCACTAATTAATATCGTTTTACAACACATAAAAAATAACAGTACATCATATTATTACGTCTATTTGAAATGAATAACTTAAGTTAAAAATATTAGTTAATAACTTAAGTTAAAAATATTAGTTCAAATTAAAATTAAAAATTTTTAAATTTAAAAAAATTTACCTCTGGTCTTTAGGAGGTTAAGCCATAAACTGACAAATGTGGGATTGCTCAGTACTGAGAGTCTGAAACAGATATACAATATGAAAAAAATTATTTGGCATTTTTTGTAAAAATAAGAATAGCAATAAACATAATATATATGATATCAACACAATTTAATAACCTTTAATCAACCATATTTAAAATAGCTTATATAAAAATCAATATTTACAAATGAGCTTTATTTACAAATTATAAAAATCAATTCCTATAAAAAAAAAAACAAAATAAATAAAAAAATTTATTAAACACACTATTTTACAAATAAAATTTAATGAAATTAAATTTACCTTTGGTCGCAGTTGAATCAATGCAAGTCTGTGCTGACAACTAGATGAAAAGAAATATAACCGCAAATAATAATGTTTATTTAAAATCGTTGCTACAGCAATCTGCTATAATGTAACAATACTTACAGAACATATACTACACTTGAAGCACACTAAAAAAATTCTTACGATAGTTTTCAAATATTTAATTTTCTTCGTCTTTTAATACGTAAAAATTGTAAATTCAAACTTAAAAGATTTCATGATAAATATATTCTAGTTCTATTAATAATAATACTATTTGTTCATAATTTCTTGTATACTGAGTTTGAAACAAGATAATTTAATAAAATTCACTTAGTACACATTTCACAATAATCTTATAATGTTTTATTAAAAATTATTGCGAATTTTGTCTGACATCTGAACGCTATAGCAATCAAATAGCTGTATTGATATAATTTACGCTTACAAAATTATTATTAATATTTTAAGTAGATTCATTAGTTAAGATTTATATGAATATTTAAAAAATATTTACTTAGACTAAACTTA